>CACVKI010144668.1:0-13449 GCA_902732785.1 Trichogramma evanescens
TTGCGTTTGTAACCACACATCTAATGATCAAAATGAGACCCCAATGGCCATGATTGAACCATCGGTTCTAACTGGAACCTACGACACAGGGGTACCTGTCAGGACTGTGGGCTTGCTTTATCGAGGAGGGTTCTATGGTGACTGGGACCTCAATTTTCATTTTCCAGCGTAAAAAACTTTAGAAAAAAAGTGAAAAAAACAGAGTTTTCTCTGTATATTCAAAAAAAAATTTTTTTCTTCATTTTTAATAAATTTTTCATAAATGTAGATTTAAGGTACCTTTCCCCCCTTAACAAATTGCAATTTCGTCCAAATTTCTTCTCGCAATCGTCGCATGCAAAATCTTTGCGACCTTCGTGGACTGTTTGCGACCTTTGTGGATTTTTTTTTGGTGTCTAATTAATTTTGATTTTTCTCCGAATTTCTGCTCACACTCGTGGCATGCGAAATCTTTTCGACCCTCGTGAACTGACCTTTGGTGTTTGCGAGTAAATGCTGTTTACGTCCAAATTTCTTCTCGCAAATGTCCCATGCGAAATCTTTGTGATCCTCGTGGACTGTTCCTTTGTGAGAAAGCATATTCCACTTTCGTCCAAATTTTAGCTCGCACTTGTCACATGCGTAGTCTTTACGACCTTCGTGTACTGTTTTTTGGTGCTTTAACAAATCTGATTTACTTCCAAATTTCTGCTCGCACTTGTCACATGCAAAATCTTTGCGACCTTCGTGTATTATCTTTTGGTGGGTGAGCAAATTCTGTTTGTGTGTGAATTTTTTCTCGCACTTGTTACATGCGAAATCTTTGTGACCTTCATGGACTGTCTTTTGGTGTAAGAACAAAGTTGATTTTTGTGTAAATTTTTTCTCGCATTTGTCACATCCATATTCTTGGCAATTTTCGTGTACTGCCTTTTGATGCCTTAGCAAATCTGATTTTCTTCCGAATTTCCTCTGGCATTTATCGCATGCGAAATCTTTGCGACCTTCGTGGACTGTTTTTTGGTGTTTGATGAAGTTGCTTTGACCCCCAAATCTCTTGTCGCAATTGTGGCATGCGTAATCTTTACGACCTTCATGGACTGTCCTTTGGTGATTCAACAAATCTGTTTTTCTTCCAAATTTCTTCTCGCAATTGTCGCAAGCAAAATCTTTCCGACCTTCATGGACTGCTTTGTGGTGTTTTATCAAATTGCCTCGTTCCCCAAATTTCTTCTCACACTTGTCACATCCGTAATCTTTACGACCTTCGTGAACTGTCCTTTCATGCTTTGATAAATCTTGTTTAGTTCCAAATTTTTTCTCGCACTTTTCGCATGCATAATCTTTTTGACCTTCGTGGACAGTCTTATGGTGTAAAAGCAAATGTTTTTTCCAACCAAATTTCTTCTTACAATAGTCGCACGCAAAATCTTTGTCGCGTTGTGTGCGGTCTTTAAATACGTCGTGTACTGTCTTCAAGTGAAAAAGTAAGTGCGATTTTTTTCTAAATTTCTCTTCGCATTTGTCGCATAAATAATCTTTGCGACCATCATGTACAGTCCTTATGTGCACAAGCAAACTCTGCTTATTTCGAAACCTCTTTGCACATTTTTCACATAAGTAATCTTTGAAAACTTCGTGGAATATTTTTTTATGCTTAAGTAAAGTTGATTTATTTTCGAATTTCTTCTCGCACTTGTCGCACGTCAAATTTTCTCGATCTTTGTGTACCAATTTTTGATGCGAGATCAAACTTGATTTTTTAATATATTTTTTCTCGCACCTGTCACATGCAAAATCATTACGGACTTTGTGTACTGATATTTGGTGTCTACTCAAATGACTTCGGAACTCAAATTTTTTTTCGCATTTGTTACATGCAAAATCTTTTTGTTCATTGTGAATTGAGTCTCGGTGTGTTATGATTCTCGATTTTAGCGTAAATGACTCCTGGTACATATCACCAACGTTTTGTTTGTCGTCAAAGAAAACAATGTCGTATTCACTCGAGTTATCTTTCGAGACAATTTTTTTGGATTTTTTCTCACTTTTATCCATTTTGTATCTTCAACTGAACGATGAATTTTTCTATTTAGCACTATGGAAATTGATTGAGTAAATTATCTTTTGATGTTTGACTTGTTTCATCGGGAAAGACAACATTCAAACTTATTTGTTTTTACTATAAATATGATCATTGGGTCAAGGGACAGTGTAAAAATCGTTTATGACCATTTTGCTAACATTTAACGTACCTATTTATCTGTTGTTCTTACAAAATTTGAAACAATTTAAAATTTCAACTTGATGACAATTTCTTCGAGGAATTTTCTGGCTTTACACAAACCAACTACTCCAAAAAAAAACTCCCGACAGACTACATCGAATTCACGTAAAGAACATCGAATATGACGATATAAATCCAGCACCAAGTGGACGTCGATAAATAATCTCCCCTCTTTTCTTTACTCGATCGAATTTTTAAACTTTCGCACCTTGCGCACAGCTAGCAAAATAAAGACGCTAAGGATACAGGGATCGAGTGTATAAGTACATATAGATACGAAAACTCGATTAATGAATTCCATTTAGTTTCGCAAAAAAAACGAACACATGATATTAATGAGAAATTGCCTCAGCTTTCCGATGGTGAGGTCAATTTTTCCGTCGATTTTCCCGGCTAAAGCGGAAAATTTCGGAAAATTTGACCTCACCATCGGAAAGTTGAGGCAATTTCCCATTAATAACATGGGTTCGTTTTTTCTTTAGATGCATTTTAGTACTTTTACAGCGATTGACAAATTTAGTGATTTGACTTAATTCTGCCGCGCCGCACGGCACTGGGAGAGTTGACGTGAAATGCCACATATGTTCTACGCTATGTACGCGTGCATTAGCGAAAGTTTCCGCCGTGAAAACTTGCCCGAGAATTAATTATCAGCGCGTCGAGTTTCAAAAGGAGAGAATATGGATTAATTCGCTCGTATAGCAGTACAAGTTAGGTTTGATGAAATCGTCGCCGGGATATGTACACGCGCGAGCATAAGTATACGGAAGCCGTGAAGTCGTACAATTTATTTGCTTAGTTTATCATTTCATTTCCTCGAAAAATGAACGACGGTAAAATCGGTAAAAATATAATATCGACAACTCGATGTGCGACTAATTTTTTCCTCTCACCTCCCTCGTCGTAACTTAATTTACGCTTTATATGGCTCGTAATCGGGAAAACTGTGTGGTGCATAGTAATAATTCATGTGTACACAACTCGATGTATTCACGCGGGAGGGTTTCCCGCGTGTACTACATGCGATACATCGTGTGTGATACTCGCAGCATTTTTCATTCGAGATTATTTTTTGAACGAGGGACAGCAGCGAGGGATGCGTATATTTTTATTTTTTTTATTTTATAGTGCTTGCACCCGTCAGGGTATTGCACTTACTTTATTTAACACAAATGAGCTTACAAATTAAAAAAAAAAGTACAGATTTGAATACAAAGCGCATACATAAGCTCGCCTCTCGCGTCTTCACACTATATAAACGATGCGTATATAAACATAATGATGATTTATTGGGCACGTGATATATTTAACGCCGATCGAGAGAGACCTCGTGTGCATTAGCATTAAACGTTTTATGTATTACGCAGGAGGCGCCGCGTCGATCGAACGCGCGGGATTATGCGATTTTCTGGCACAGTTCCGAGGTGAACCAACTCTTCGTCCTATATTGGAACGTTGTACAGGCCACGATTATTAGCATTTTTTTTATAAATGAAATATTATGTCGAATTAGTCAAGCGCGAGCGAAGCTGCGGAGTAATTTTAAATTATCAACAAAAAAGCGCGATAAACCTATGATTGGATAATCCGTAAATAAATTGAGTTTTTCATACCAGTGGCCCGAAATTGACTACTTCCCGCGGCCGCTGCGCATAACGGGAAGAGCTATTTTCGGGCCACGGCGTATGAAAGATAGCTAATACGTCAAGTGTCACTTATAGCCCTTGTATCGTGAAGTACTATTATTACACACGTGTCTATTCACTCGATGTTTTTTTTGTGAACTTAGTGAAGTACTTAGTTTTAAAATACCAAATTGATTCCTCGAAGAAATCGTTAATGAGATAAAATTTTTAATTATTTCGAATGTTGTAAGAATAATGTATAAATAAATAAATCAGTACTTGAATTGTAAACAACATGATCATAAGCGATTTTGACATCGTTCCTCGACACACTGATCATGTTTATAGCCAAAACAAATTAGTTTGAATGTTGTCTTTCCCAATCAAACAATCCATAAAACCAAAAGATAAATTTTACTTGTTTAATTTCCGTAGTGCTAAATAGAAGGATCCATCTTTTAATTTAGGCACCAAAATGGATGAAAATGAAAAGAAATCCAATGAAGTTGCCTCAAGAGATAATCTAAGTGAAAACGACATTGTTGTTTCAGACGAAAAAAAATACGTTCATGATATTTGTCAGGAGGCGTTTACATTAGAATCAAACATGATTACACACCGAGACACAATTCACAATGAACAAAAAAATTTCGCATGTAACAAATGCGAAAAGAAATTTGAGTTTCGAAGTCATTTGAGTAGACACCAAATATCGGTACACAAAAGCTGCAAAGATTTTGCATGCAAAAAGTGCGAGAGGAAATTTGAAAATAAATCAACTTTACTGAAGCACAACAAAATATTCCACGAAGTTTTCAAAGATTATTTATGCGAAAAGTGCGCGAAGAGATTTGGAAATAAACGAAGTTTGCTCTTACATATAAAGACAGTGCACGATAAGTGCGATAAGACATTCGAACAAAATTTGAAATTGTTAAGACATCAAAAGACAGTACACGACGTTCAAAAAATGTCCACCTTCAAAGTCAACAAAGGCTACTTATGTGACAATTGCGGTAAGAAATTTGGGAAAAAAACGAATTTAGTCTCGCATATAACAACAGTCCATGAAGGTCGAAAAGATTATGCATGTAACAAGTGCGAGAAGAAATTTAAACATAAACATCATTTACTCCAACACCAAAAAACAGTACATGAAGGCCGCAAAGATTTTGCATGCGATAAGTGCGAGAAGACGTTTGGCTCGAAAGCACAAATGCTCAGACACCAAAGGACCCGTCATGAAGGTCGCAAAGATTTCGCATGTGACATTTGTGAGAAGAAATTTACACAAAAATCAAATTCGCTCTTACACCAAAAGACAGTCCATGAAGGTCGCAAAGATTTCGGATGTGACGAGTGTGAAAAGAAATTTACACAAAAGCCAAGTTTACTCTACCACCAAAAGACAGTACATACAAGTCGCAAAGATTTCACATGCAACAAGTGTGAGAAGAAATTTGGAAAAAAATCAAATTTGCTAATCCATTTAAAAACAGTACACGAAGGCCGGAGAGATTTTAGTGGATACAAATCGGATTCGATCAGGCATCAAAAGACAGTTCACGAAGGACGCAAAGATTTTGCTTGAGACAAATGCAAGAAGAAATGACGATTGACAATTGTAAATATGTATGTACTTATACATATGGGTAAGGCTCAGAATTTTTTGAATAAACCTGCGCTCGTATGTCACCGTTGACGCGCTTTTGGTATGTTATAGTACATAGTAAAAATGTCCCAAAACCAAAATTTTAGACCCCCTTCCCCCTCCTACCCCCTCCACCCCTATAAACGTTCATTTTCTATCTATATTTATTCTGAAGGCCTGAAGTAATTAAAAAATTTGAAAAAATCCACAAAAATATTTTTCACCAATCCAAACAACCATGAATTTTTTCAGATTTTTTGAGGGCTTCAGGCCTAATTCAGACAAAATCATTGAAAATTTGGAAAATTCATATACGGCGCTACGATGCAATACAAAGCCCGATCTTTTTTTCACTTATTTTTGTCATCAAAATAATATATAACCTCAAATTTTTTCAGAGAGGACTCTGACGTCTATAGCCGAAAAACGCCCTTTTTTAACGAAAATAATTTTTTTAGGGTGATACAAAGCCTCGAAAAATCTGGAAACATTTTTTTCTCGTTTTCTTCATCGAAATACATTACCTTGAATTTTTTCAAATTTTTTAGTTGAAGGCGATAGCATCTATGGCTGAAAAACGCTTTTCTTATGAAAAAAGGTTCCTGGAACCCAGAGGTTCCGGTAAAAAAATTTGACAATTTTTTTTCGAATTCCTTGTCAAATTTTAATAAATTTTGACCTGTTCAAGTTTTCGATTGGAGCTTCCTAGCTCATTCCAGAGCATAACAAAGATTAAAGCGAAATTCTGAAGACATTCATCACAGTTACATTATTTTTTTCAGATGTCTTCAGAATTTCGCTTTAATCTTTGTTATGCTCTGGAAAAAAGCGTTTTTCAGCCATAGATGCTATCGCCTTCAATTAAAAAATTTGAAAAAATTCAAGGTAATGTATTTCGATGAAGAAAACGAGAAAAAAATGTTTCCAGATTTTTCGAGGCTTTGTATCACCCTAAAAAAATTATTTTCGTTAAAAAAGGGCGTTTTTCGGCTATAGACGTCAGAGTCCTCTCTGAAAAAATTTGAGGTTATATATTATTTTGATGACAAAAATAAGTGAAAAAAAAGATCGGGCTTTGTATTGCATCGTAGCGCCGTATATGAATTTTCAAAATTTTCAATGATTTTTTCTGAAGGCCTGAAGCCCTCAAAAAATCTGAAAAAATCCATAGTTGTTTGGATTGGTGAAAAGTATTTTTGTGATTTTTTTCAGATTTTTTAATTACTTCAGGCCTTCAGAATAAATATAGATAGAAAATGAACTTTTATAGGGGTGGAGGGGGGAGGGGGGTAGGAGGGGTTCTAAAATTTTGGTTTTGGGACCTTTTTACTATGTACTATAACATACTAAAAGCGCGTCAAGATCGGTGACATACGAGCGCAGGTTTATTTAAAAAATTCTGAGCCTTACACATATGTTTTTCTAAAATGTCATTAAAAATTGTGCAAATATAATTGAACGTTATCTTAATTTTGTGCATTCATAACGATAATTACAACTTTGTTCACTGTCGTGGTGGTGCTTTATTGTTCTATAAGACGAAATTTCGCATTATGCTAATTACTACTCTGCGTTAATTTTTTTGGTCTCTTGGTTTTTGCGACTGTTTATGCAACGAGGTCAGTCGAAAGTTTTGTTTATGTCTCGTTTGGAGCTGTGAAGGGTTCTAACTTTTAGTGGGATACTTGATTTTTGATAAACCTCACGCGAAGATATGCTGAACTGATTAAACATCCTCATGTGAACGATTTTTATGAACTTGCTGTCTGCTAAGACAGACAAGATCGATAATGACAATCAGTTTTTACCGAAAAAACCAACGCCTGTACTGCTCCGACCGGATTCGCAGAAACTACATAGGAGCCCCTCCAATCTCACTTCGTCCCCCTCTGAGACCCCCAAACCTCCTCAATCAGTAATATCCACGAGATGTTTTCACGCAGAATCCATGACTGATTATCATTGCTCGACGTTGCTGATCCACGTGGAAATCCAGGCAACTATTTTCAACTGGGAGTAAGTAACTCAAGTACGCTGTGTAATTTTACGACAATTTTCCCCGGGTTATTTGTCATATGATCAAAAGCGATTTCGACATCGTTCCTCGACACACTGATCATGTTTGTAGCGAAAGCAAATTAGTTTGAAAGCCTCAGGGCACGTGTATATTGTTTATTGGCGCTAATTACACGTACTCTGAGACTTTTCTGATTTTTGCGGCTAAGGGCAGTAATATACTATTTCTCAAAATGTTATTATTCAAGCTTACATTTCTCACTTTGGTTTGGTTCAAATTGTAGAAAATAAGAAAAATATCAAAAGATATAGTCCTAGGGCTTGAAATTCCAAGAGTAATTCAAAGTAAGCAGAATGTTTCGTTTTACACTCAACAATTTATTGACTTTTTTAAAACTCAGACTCTTGTTTTACGAATTGAAATAAAATGTCATAGCTATACTTCTTAGCATCTCAACAGATAAAAATTTTTAAATTAGTTTACTAAACAGATCGCAAGATTCGAAATCGTCGTTTTTGATACAATTAAATAGTTTATGCATTTCTCAGTTTTTAATGTGCGAGCGATACGCCACATCTATGTGCATTTTAAGATTATTCTTTCGCGCCAATGACTTACTGCATTTGCCACGTACATGGGTATTGTCATTGTGCGACGATTTAACATGCTTAATGAGACTAGTTTTATGTCTCTATTTTTTTTCATATACATCGAATCCGTGAATGATACCAATATGGACTGCATCAATGTGGATTTTGAGATTTAAGCCACTTTTCAATATTAAACGCATTGGAGTGGACTTTCAGAGTAGGTTTTTTTGAAAATTACTATACACAAGTATTGCGTGCATGTTTGATACGATTATTATGCACCGCACTTATATGTGGGTTTTGAGATGACTTTTTTGGGTCAATGATTTTCCGCAAATATCACATTCATGTCTAACACGATTGTGCATTGAATCAATATGGACTTTGAGATATTGTCTTTCCACTTACATCACATGCATGTTTGGTACCATTGTGCACAGCATCGATGTGGGTTTTGAGATTGGATCTTTGTAAAAATGTCTTGCTGCAAATATCATATTCAAGAATGATTTTATTATGTACCGAATCGATGTGTGCCTTGAGACTACTCTTCCGTGAGATTTTTCTCCGGAAATATCACATGCATGTTTGGAATCTTTATGCAGCAAGTCTATGTGGGCTTTCAGATTAAATTTTATTTGAAAATGACGATCCACACTGATGTATGTACGAGTAGTAGTAAGACGTTTCACCGCTAGGTGGCTCAAAGCGCAAACATAATTCACGCAGATGAAATTGTTAAGTATTTTAGTTAAATAAAACTAAAAAGACAGTATTAACGTTCACTTCTTGCCTTACTTCGATTTCAAATCCACTTCTTTTTACACTCAACCAATAGTTTCTATTTTTACTACTGTTGAGTTTTATAATTATCGCTACTTTTCATATTCTGCAAGTGATTTGGAGAATGATCGTCTATTTTCTTGACTGGAAATAATTCATATCAAACTTCAGGTCTTTGCACTCAAATTCAATTTTCACATCGTCATTTTCTTTAAATGCCTGAAGCGTCTGTAATGAAATATTTCCGAAAAAACACATCGCATAAGTAAATGTCAATCCTTACTGAATATTCTTCGAAGAATCGAACATTTTTAAATCAAACATCTTTTTGGTTACATCACAATCATCATTTTTTGTTTGCGACTCATTCATTACGTTGTTCTTATTTCACTCTATGAAATAATTACGATAAGTTTAAATATTATAGTAGTAGTGCCAAAATATAGTAACAATTTTATTTGAATATTGTAAAATTACCTGACAGCACAGCCAAATGAATCACTGAATTCTAACTTGCTAATTTGAAGTCAATCTGATGAGACAAAGAAATGTAAACATAGCATCAGTAAGTTACTATACATTATTGATATTAAACGGTTAATCCTCGTTATAAATAATAATTATTTTTCTATTCATGATATCTTATAAAATAAAATTGAAAAATAATCAATAAAGATTTTACGATTTGACATCATTTTAAAGAGGTTTTACGTAATCATTGACAAAAATCGTTTCGACTTTTCATTTGTCATTATCCAACTGTAAAACATTGACAGCAACAGAAACAAAAAAGCGAAATTACATAATGAAATAAAAATGGCTCGGAGGCTCGTTCGCGCATCCGCTATGGAAAAAAATATCGGTAACTATTATACGGCTCGCTATTGGAAAAATTACGCTTAATCGTCGCGTGCGCGGCTGACGCAAGTGCCAATACGATACAGAGGCTCATCTGTCATTCTCGCGTAGGTACCGCAATGCGCTCGAATTCTCTCTTTCTCTTTTTTCTTTCCTTCTTTCGTCGTCTCTTCGCGCTCGCATGGTCGCTTGCGCGCATCGAAGCTCTCGGCCACCCGACACACACTGCACTGCACCTGGGGCATTGCGGCGAGAGACGATATAGGTAGTTTGTAAGGGTGGCTGTAAAGTCAAGTTTTCAGCAGTATCGCGATGAAGAGCGTCACGAAAGCGCCATTATTGAAGCATCTTTTTCTTATTCTTCGTTCGTTTCCGTATGACTCGATTGTACCTGATTATTTGTCCAAATTGACAAATAGCTCAAGCTGTAATATTGACTGATTGAGTATGTCTATGCACTGATTGTAACGAAGAAAAAGCAGATATTCTTCAATTTTCTAAAAAAATTTGAAGTAATTTCAATTGTTATTATTTTTGTTACGACTTTGTAAAGGGTTTTTTCAATAAAATCATGTATTAAAATTACGTATTTTTTCAATGTGTTTGTCTCATTCCTTTAAAATAAAATTCGCTAAGATTAAAAAATAATTTTGTAAAATTCTCACGTAATTTGTGAATGATTTTTAAGATTTAATAAGTTAGCTCTCACCAAAAGTTATACGATTTTAAAGTCTAGCCTTAGTCCTAGTCCTAGTGGATTTCGGGCATGTGATTTATGTCTTAAAAAGAAAAGAGTTAGAAAAAAATTTCGAACTATTTTGGCACTATCAAAACACGGAATGAGTAGTCATATTTAGGTGAAAACATAAATTTTCTTTTTTGAAAACTGAATGGCTATAGCAAATATATCTATGAAATTTTCCATAGTTCACAAATCCTCCTATGTTTTAAATTTGCTTATATATTGTGTATACCAAAAGTCTCGTTTATTTAATAATTATTATGCACTAGAACCATTTTGCACTAATTTTGAAAACACATTGTATTGAAAGTTATAATCAATTTTGACGTTTGGTACAATCTTCGCTGCGCTTTTTTACTTTATTTTCTTGCAATTTAGAATAATTTAGAAAAAGTCAGAATCGACTAATATATACTTTTGAAAAATGCGGCAAAAGGACATAATAGCGCATTTTGATGCATCTATAAAAACATTTTATAGATCAACCCATGTAACCCAACCAAATGAGTCTTTGAACATAGACTTTTCGAAATGACATTGTTAAAATGGTTTTCGAAGGGTTTAGCTCTAACATGTAGAAATTAATTCTAGAGGTCGCAAACGAAAAGCTGCGAAGAGGCAAAAATCGCAAATGCTGAAACCGCTAATATCTAAGTTCACCTTCATTATAAAGTGAGTCGTGTATAATGCACGTGAACGAATGCCATGTTGGAAAAATAAGAAATTTCCGGCGAGAGAAGCGATCCCGACTGAGATGGGAGATAGTATGATTCTGGCTTTCGTAAAGTATTAAATTCGAACACATGTTATTCGACCACATGTTTCGATCAAAGCGCTCGCAGCAGCTATTGTTGTTGACACTTACACTCGAGAAATTACCATAGCTCTGATTAAACGCTCCACACTCGTTAACGTGAACTAACTGTCGCTACGTCTGTTCTCCTTTAATTTTCTTTACTCACTCACATCGGCTGCAGTGTACTGCATATTGGTTGCATAGTCAGTTTTGATTGGGACAGCGCAGGACACACATCGATCGTAACGAGTGATTTTCGTGAAAATAGTGAAAAAATATTTCATATTACAAGTGACTGTGTGTTGTGTACGCGTTTAATAAACTGCAGTGTAATAAACTACAAACATGCCGTCAAATGTTACAAGTTTGAAGTGCTTACGAAATAAGATAGTCTGGGAGAACGAAGACTCACTGGAGAAGTATGTGCTTCAAGTTTACAAAACAATCAAGAATTGGAGAGGATATCTACCCAGTCTGGAATTTTTTTGGCCCAAAGACATGGACCAGCTTCTCTTGGTTTGCGTGAAGCAAGGCGATGCCGAGAAAGCCACTCCGGGAAGAGAATTCATCCTATTTGTAGCAGCTACCGGTTACCACCATGTGCTCGAGCCAGAGGATGACGGCAGCCCACGCCGGTCTTACACCACAGCGATTCATCGCGTGGCTAGACTGATTGGCACTCGGCGGTACTCGGCACAGACCATAGAAGCTTTATTCCGCATTTACGGAAATTTTGATGATATTTACGAGGATGAATCGGGCTTGGAGCACTTCCACGCGGCTTGTATGCTCGGATGCGTTTTCGCGGTGACGGAATATCTTCGACGAGGTAAAGATCCTAATCTTCTGTGTCAGGAAAGAAGCAAAGCTCCGATTCATTTAGCTGTGCATTACAATCAAGGGCTCGTATTAGAATTACTGCTGAAACAAGGCGTTGACCCAAATATTCGAACCTTCGATGAAAACGAAACTCCGCTGCACATCATGTGCAAGCTTTACGAATGACCGTATAGAATTGGCGGAAAAGTTTTTCGAAATATGCAACGAGAAAGGCGAGCCCGTGCAGATGAACATCCACGACGAAGAAGGCAACACTCCACTCATCTGGGCACTGATACACAAGAATTTGCCGATGGTCGAGCTGCTCTTGATAGAAGGCGCCGATCCCAACGCCACCAGCCAAGATGGACATACACCGCTGCGTGTTCTCAGTGAGTCCTGGGGGCAGAACGAACTATTGGTGCGATTCATCGGGTTGAACAAAGATCTGGGCAATCGATTGCTGATGGACGCCAAAGACAATATAGGCAGCGGACCGCTGCATTTGGCCCTGTCTCGCTGCAACAGACACGCCATACGAGTCCTGCTAGAGAACGGCGCCGACCCTAATCTGCCCAACAGCTGCAATCGTACCCCCCTGCACATAATTGCCATGAAACGGAAGGACGACGATTTTTTGGATTTCTTCCTCTCTCTCTGTAAGGGGAAAAAACTCGAGGTAAACGCGATAGAGAGCAAATGTGGAAAAAGTCCACTGCATTTCGCTGTGCAAGATGGCCTCAAAGAGGTCGCGGTGAAGCTGCTGAGACTTGGTGCAGATCCGAACATGCCCAACGTCTACGGAGCGACGGCTCTGCACTACATTTGCAACAGTCGTCAACAAGAGCGCGACGTCGTCGAATTTCTGAAGATATTTTTGCGGATCTGCGACGAAATTGGACACACACTGCTGATCGATGCCCAAACAGATAAACAAGAGACACCCCTGACCTTTGCCGTCAATTACCTCTTGCTGGAGCCGATCGACCTGCTTCTGACACGCGGAGCCGACGCGTCGAAACTCGTTTTTCCCAAGTTTCTCCTCTCTCGCGAGGATATCGACTTTGACAGAAAACACCATCACACAGAGTCATTGAGAAAAGCCTCTCTCGCGCTCACCGTCCTCGCACGACTCCAAGAAAACGGATACGAACAGAGTATAGAATGCGCCCAAACGATCATAGCATTTTTCGATGACAACTCCTTGTTCGAAGATTACAATAAACCGAAAGTTGATCCGCTCTGCGATGGCGAAATGAACAGTAATGAATCGAGGTACGATGAACAAAGGGATATTAGTGG
>CACVKI010144671.1:3570-23466 GCA_902732785.1 Trichogramma evanescens
ACACACACACACACACACACACACACACACACACACACACACACACACACACACACACACACACACACACACACACACACACACACACACAGAAACACAATTAAGGCCTCTCACGCTCACTTATAAACATACTTGGCGATGTAATAATAATGAAAAAAAGCTCGATAAAGCTCTCGGGGCTCCTATAATATAACGTGCCAGGCTCTAATGACGATGCACTCAGCGGCAGCGGCAGCAGTTCAGACGCGGCTACATATATATACATACCTCTGGCTATGTGTGTGCATTATAATACGTATATAAAAGTACATTACACAAGCAAACACGAAAAGGCGAATTGCGCCGCGCGATGCGATATAGACTCAAGCGAAAAGAACGAGTATAACGTAAAAGAAGACGAACGCGTGTAGCGTGTATAAAAGGACGGCAGCGTTGCGATACGGTAGCGCTTGAAAAAACATACATATCTTACAGAGGTGTGTGTATATGTGTGTGTGCGTGTAAAAGGGACTCGCTGCTGCTGCCTCTGCGTGAGTGAAGGACGCGACGGACGCGGGCGCAGGACTTGCATTATACACATCTACGTATACCTGCGCGCGCGCAACACCTGTCAGTTGCAGCAGCAGCAGCGCCCACGGGGCCCGCATTCCTACGCAGCTCCTGCGCGAGGTGAACGTCGAATTTACATGAAAGTCCCTTGCAGTAAGTACTACTGCGCAGCGTTGCACTTCGACAG
The DNA here is from genome assembly GCA_902732785.1 of Trichogramma evanescens. Classification (NCBI taxonomy): domain Eukaryota; kingdom Metazoa; phylum Arthropoda; class Insecta; order Hymenoptera; family Trichogrammatidae; genus Trichogramma; species Trichogramma evanescens. Next base: position 4,307 of record CACVKI010144671.1, read on the forward strand.
AAACGCTGCAATGGAAACATCTCGAGCGAATATCTCTCATTGGCAGTTCTTTCCTCTTTTATTTTTTTTGCTTACTTCTTCGCCCTCTCTCTCTCTCTCTCTCTCTACTTCCTTTAATTTTTTTCTCTCTCTGCACCTCCTTACGATCGCTCATCGAGTGAGTGAGAGAGAGAGAGAGAGACGGAGAGAGAAACTAAGCGATTTTTAATGAGTATAAAAGTCCGTAAAAGATTATATACTCGTCAGCGTTATACTCGCGCGCGCGTGGACGCACCGCACTAATGGGCCTTTCATTGCGCTCTGTCTCTCTCGGATTTACGATTAATTTTATGATTGAATGTAGATTTTAAACTTTTGTACAAAAAAAAATCAAGGCATGCAAGAGACGTAGACAGAGAGAGTATCCGGGTCGATCGGGTTGTTACTGTACTTACTGCGTTCACGCACACATACATACGGAGCCCAAAGGAAAAAGGGTCTTGGGAATTTTTATCCCGTGAGCGAGAGCCATTTCATCAAACCAATAAAAACGTCGTTATATATATAGTACTGCTGCTCGCGAGCAATAACGCAGCCTCGCAGTCGCGGAAAATGATCGCGCGGCAAATATTGCGAGCGCATTAAAAAACTACTTAGACGCTCATTTTCTGCATCTTTCCTCTCTCTCTCTCTCTCTCTGCCGAAGGTACGTTTCTCTATTTATGCATGTACATTTTGTGCCCGGTCACGAAGCCATACATTATTATTACCTCTTCTTTTTATTTTTTCGTTCCTTCTTCTCGCGGTCATAATGAACGAGGCGCGGGCGACTGGTAATGGCGGTGGGAAATAAAAATTTCGCAGACGTCGAATGAGCAAGACCAACGGGGTTTCCATTGGTGCGTTTCGCAAAAAAAAAAAGCAAAAAAAGAAAATTGGAACGAGACGTGGCGATGTTTTTTAATATACATACATCCACTAACGTGCAGTAAATGTGTGTGTGTGTGTGTTTTTTTTTTATACGTGCGTTTGCGTGCTGCACGCGTATATGCACGCACTCACACATATGCATCTCAAACAGGCGATGAATGTATATATGGATTTGTAGACGGGTACAGGGAGGGGGCGAAAAAAAACATCGATTCGCCAGAGCGAATTCGCGCTTGAGCACATGAGAATATACACACTCTCTCGCACGCACATAGAGACGTTCCACGGTATACGTCTGTGCGCGCGTGTATGTGTGTATTACGCGTGGAGAAAAATAAACGTAGGCGGGATGAAATTGGGTTTTAAAAAAATGATAACGGAACGAACGAACGAACGAACGAACGAAAAAAAAATGAAAATAAAAATAAAAAAATATAAATACGAGCCAGAGAGAGAGAGGAGGAAAAATTCAATTTCGGAGTGCAGTCGTTGCAGCCACGGCGGTGGCGGCACCTGCACACACGTTTATATATATGAACGAACGTGAGCGCACAGCACCTCGTAACGCACACATACACAGAGTGTATGCATGTACGTATCTAATATAGTACAGTATATATACGTGCGAGCCGGAAGAGCATGTCGCAGAGGCTTATTAGATAATATAATTTATGTCGCTCTCTCCCCGCGCAGCGAGCGTAAGAATAGGAGTGATTTGCGCTTGTCGGAGCTGCTGCTGCTGCTGCTGTTGCGTACTGATTCACGGCCCTTTTCTTCATCTACGTTATATATATACCTGCAGCGAGAGATGCATATATACGCGCGCGTCTAGAATATAATGCATAGGACTCTCTCTCTCTCTCTCTCTCTCATACTCGGCTCGGCTCAATGCCTCGGTCTATTGCTTCCGCACGCCACGCGTATATACTACTAGGATATGTACTGTGGGATGTAGACACTGACGCACCGACACGATCTCGGCGTGCTTATAACACAACAACGCAGGATAGCAGCGAGAGAGAGGATAGATTTGCTTGATGAATTGTCTCCTCCTTTCTCCTTCGCCCTCTGTCTCTTCATCATTCGATATACGTATATATATAGAGCTGCCTGTATTATAAGCATGAGTAAGGAGCTGCGAGCGAACAAGCCGATAACGACGTCGTTGATCGAACGGTATAGCTCCGAGGCTCGAGAGGCCGAAGGAGAGGATCGCTGGAGGGGGGTTGCGCGAGGATTCGCGACCTGTATTCCTATCTATAATATAATACCTGCGCCGCGCCGCTCAATGTAGGCGCGACGTGTTAATGAAGGTAGGCAGCCGCAGAGGCTATTGTGCTAATTTATGCATACGGTGTTACGTATGTTATATGTATACGCGAATCGCGACCCTTTAGCACACGACCACCCCGCGAGTGGCTATATATGCAACGATATTCATTATTATCCGCGAGCTCGTTCGATACTTCTGCTATTATGATATATTTCTATGGCGGTCGCGTGTATACAAAACAGCAACAACGACGACACGTGAATACGTCGTTCAAATTGCCGGCGCGTGACCTATTTTTACGCCATTCATTCCCATTCTCTCTCTCTCTCTCTCTCTCTCTCTCTGCATTCTGAAAAGCCTCAATTTGTGCACCACAACGCGCATTAAATCTCTTATTGCTCTGTGTGTGCGTATGCGTGCTGGTATTACATTACATTTCGTACTCGTATCGCGTACATTTTTTCATTGCATTACGAGCTTTTTCTTTGTTTAATGCAACAATATTTTTATTATTTTTTTTATTTTCCACAGGTACACCTGTACTTCAGCGGCCTGCCCGAGGACAAGATACCGTACGTGGGCTCGGCCGGCGAGCGCGAGCGCGTCAGGCAGCTACTGCAGCAGCTGCCGCCGCACGACAACGAGGCGCGCTACTGCAGCGGCCTCGGCGAGGAGGAGAAGCGCGAGCTGCGAGTCTTCGCCGCCCAGAGGAAGCGAGAGGCCCTGGGACGCGGACAGGCCAGTCAGGTATGTACACGAAATTCATTGCTGTTTTATAGTATACAAAAGTAGAATCGAGAAATTTTCCGTACCGACACCTGTACACGAATCGAATTGAATTTTTCCTCCCTAGTGCGATTGTTCTTTTTTGTATTTTTTTTTTGAGCTTTTCTAGCTTTTTCGAGAGAGGAAAAAGCTCTCCCGAGTGTGCTGCTGATGCGCGAGCGCGATACACCCTCTGAATTTTACATGAGCTCTCTCTGCCTCTTGCGAGCTTTTATAGATAGATATACGCGCACGAACTGTAAACTATCGCCTCGGCGCCGCGGCGCGTAACACTCGGATAGAAGTTTTGCTTAGCCGAGGTGCAGTATAGCAGCTCTTCTCTCTCTCTGTTTAAACTTCTTCAACGTTTTATACGGTGCTCCATCTATCTCTCTAACTCTATTTCTCTTTCTCTCTTTCTCGCTCAAATTATCATCGGCTGATTTTCTTCTGCCCGAGAAATTATTCAGCCCGGCCCTCGCGCGAGTATACATTACCTCGCACGAAAATCGAGTCTAGAGCTTTTTTCGTGAAATTATTAATCGTTACTCGTCGTGCGCGCGCGGACGAATCAATTATTGATGCGTAATCTACTATCCCGCACCCACTGGCTGCTCGCGAGCTATACACATAGTTGAAATAACGCGACGATATATATAATCGAGCTTTCGTCGCCGTGTCCCGAAAATGAAATTCGGCAGAATGAAACATTTAAAACGATTGGACATGGTTGGCGTTGCAGCAGCGGCTGAATATTCTCGCGACTTTGCGGAAAAATCGCCCGCGCCGCGCTCCGTGACAAGCCGATTATACGCTGTGCAAGCTCGGGCGCGCGAGAGATTTCATTGTGAAAATCTATATGTTATTGGTCTGGTGGTGCCTGCGGCGAATCGATAAAAAAAAAGATTGGAAAATTGTAAACTTTCGAGCTTATGGATATTCCGTAATACAGGTATATATAGAGTTGCGCAGCGGTACTACTATATACTACCGCTCCCGTAGTCGAGATAAAGTATATAACGTTTCGTCAAAAGTAACGATCTCGCGATTCGCAGACTGCGCGCGAACTACATATAAACGCGCACATATATATACGCACATTTCGCAGCGCAATTACTCGTCGTACGTCGCCGATTGGAAAGCCATCGTTTATATCCGAATATAACGAGTGTAAAACCGTTTTGCGCGTGCATCAGCAGTCGCCGCAGCAGCAGTAATAGTAGCAGTAATAGTCGATCCAAAGGTTCATTAAGGATCCGATGTCGAAGTAAGCGAAGAAAGAAAGAAAAAAAAAACAACGACGTTAAAACGCCATTATGGGCCGCGCGCGCGCGCGAATACGTGCGTTGTCGCGTGTATGTATATAGCATAAGCAGGCGAGCATGAAAAAAAAAAGGCCAATGTCGCCGCGCGCAGTGCACTATACCGATGATGGCATGTAACGAGCTGCAGCCGGCCGTTACGTTGAACTACAAAGATTCCAGGAAAGTGGAAAGAGAGAGAGAGAGAGAGAAGTGTTGTACATTTTCGGCCGCGAATGGAATACAAATGGCTCCCTTGGCGCGGCAGCAAAAAACCCAGCTGCATATATATACGTGCAACGCCGATGACCGTAAGGTCGAGAGCCATGTATCGATACTTTATCGTATACGTTCGGTATATTATAATCCTGCGAAGCATCGAGTGTACCGAAGAAAAGCTCCTGCCCCTCATGCTGCAGAGAAGATATATAGAAAAAAGTAGATTCCGTATAACGGCGCATAGAGCCGAGATATAGATTTTTTGCACATGCATAATGACGCGAATCGCGCTACCTGGTACACAACACGGATCGATCCTTGGGATGCATATTACGTCTAGTCGGTGTACACACGCGCGCGCGTTTAATCGAGATATCTATATATACACGTGCGTGCAGTGTTCGTGCTCGGGTGCGGTAAAAAAAAATTGTACACGAGTTTTTGCGCGCGTACTGTATCGTACGAGATTGCCGCTATACATAGATGACCATTGCACTTCTCGCGGGCAGGCAGGCAGGCAGGCCGTGAGAAAATGACTCGCACCATATATATATTAAATTAGATCTATCTACGCAAGCAATAAAATAATATGCGCGTCTCTCGCATCGACCCGTTATACTTGTGTTGCAGCTGGAACGAGCCCACGTCGGCGGCTGTCGAGAATGTGGCCGCGGCATAAACCAGGGCGAGATCGCGGTCGGCGCGTCGCGCTCCGGCCCGGCTTCGCTCTGGCATCCGGCCTGCTTCGTCTGCTGCGTCTGTCGTCAGCTGCTCGTCGATCTCATCTACTTCTGGCGGGACGGTCGGCTCTATTGCGGCCGACATCACGCCGAGACGCTGAAGCCGCGATGCTGCGCCTGCGACGAGATCATCCTGGCGGACGAGTGCACCGAGGCGGAGGGCAAGGCCTGGCACATGAGGCACTTCGCGTGTCTCCAGTGCGACAGACAGGTGAGAGAGATTCGCAGATATTTTGTTGTATTATTTTTTATGTCGTTATAGTTGGTAGTTGTACTTTTCTCTCTCGCTGTATATATATAAAACTATTTGTCAAATTGTCGCGCGCAAATAAGAGCTCTTCTCCTCCTATATACACCATATATAGCGCAGGCGAGAAATCGTGTCGAAGCTATTATCGGCGATGCTCGTCTCTTTCTCTCTCTCTCTCTCTCTCGTTATTTTGTTGTTTTTCTTCGCAAACGTGCAGCGCGCGCGACTCGTCCTGGCAACTATTCCCTCTTTTACTCGGCGATGGCGTGGCATAGAACGTTTCAATTGCTCCTTTTTGCCAATGTGAACCGTGCAGCGCACACAGCTGCGCGCCTCGAGAAGTCAGAGAGGAGGACGAAGGCAGAACGAAAGGAGAGGGAAGAAAAAAAAATGAAGCAAATAAAGGCGAAGCCACGAGATTGATTAGTCCTTACATATATACCTATATACTACTCTATACTCGGGTTGTGGGACGCTCGTTGCTGCATATAGGCAGCAGCGAAGAAAGCGAAAAAATGATCCGTGGAAATTTATCGCGCGTAGCTCGTGGTCGGAATATATTTCGATCGGTCAATCTACCGAGTCTTTTATATTATACGATTGGCAGCGATGGAATCTCTCTGTCTCTTGATAGACAGTCGTGTCGCATTTTAAGTCGCGCGCGCGCGCGCGGAAAAACGCCAACCGCAGATTCCGCACGCTCCTTCTCCTATGTATGGGCTGTGCTGCTCTATACCTACACACACGTGGCGACAACGACGACGACCGTGACGGGGTTATTTATGCACTCGGAGATATGTATAGCTGCACTAGCTGCCTCGTTAAATAGACGAGTTATGAGCTTCTACTATTGTATACGTGTACGCGTGTGACACGTACCTCAACCACTACTGGCTCCATATACTTCGATCTGTCATTTCATCGGTGGCCAGAAGACAATAGACACGTCACGAGTCATTGGCCATTATATTATATGTCTCGTATTACGTATAGTACGACGTACATTATTATATATCGGAGACGTTGATCCGCTAAATGCCATGGAGGTAGAGAGAGATTATCATTCCTATGGGAAAGTTATTTCTCTTATCGGCATATATAAGACCCTTTTATACTCAGGGTGAAACAAAAAATAAATAAATAAATCAGGGGCCTGGTCGCCCAGGCGTGCGAGCCGATGCGACGACCTTGAAAATCAGTTATTATCAACTTGCGCGCGCTGCGCGCCAGGCGAGCTTTCTCGGCTGCTGCTGCTGCTGCTGCATTACTTTGTGTTAAAGTATACTTGCGCGCGCGTATACTGCACTCGCGCGCTAATGGATAAAGCTGACGTGGATCGCATCGCTAAAGCGGCATTTACGCCTGCGTGCTGCTGCCGCTGCATGGCATCTCTGCGGCTCGCGCGCGAACCCGCAGCGGAGCATTTACTCGCCTTTACTTCTTCTTATTCTGCGCGCGCTTTGATTCTTATCTCGGGTGCGGTGCGGCTCGCCAGCTGCAGCCTAGCCTTCCCTTTTACCTCGCGCGCGCGCGAGCTGTGTGTGACTTTTTTTTTTGAGAAAGAGTATATACAGGATCTTTCTCGTGCCTGTGACCACTATAACGTCGCGCGATGAAGACACGGCCGCTGCGTGCGTGCACTTGATGGATCACGCGTGCGCGTTCACGTGCGCGGGGTAAAAAGTACAAATACACACGACAAGAGCGATTCGCTCGACGCGAAAATATAATTCGAGAATCGATGCGGTGGCTTTTAAAGGACACGAATTACGGACGCGAGTGCACGATTTAGGTCGGTTTTTAACTGTACGATATAGATTTAATCTATTGTACGGAGGACGTGGACGAGAAAGAGAGAGAGAGAGAGAGAGACGTTGAATGCGACACGCCTTTGCGCAAAAAGGAGCATTATAGCTTAATCAATCATTGCCATGCCTCGCTCGTATACAGGACGTTATTGCACATAGGTATATAATGCATGCAAAAAGAAACGCGGCGAGAAATCTTGAAAATCGCTCGGTCCGTCGTTTGTATACCGCCGAAGGGCGATTCGCGTACTTGATGTCCGCGAGCGTGCACGTCGGAGGCAGCATCCGAGTATAATGTTGCCGCGTAACCCGGGGAACGATGAAAAACTATGTACGCTGTTGAAGAAAACCTTACGTTTGATGCAGATCTAATGCATTATCTGACATTAATATTAAAGTAAACGACGCTGAATTTTATTAGAGATACTTTTACGCGAAATCTTCGTTAAAAATCAATTCATAAATATCGATTTATTATTTCACGCGTTAGCTGTTGAATGAGAATATGAAAATTCGGTCGTAATTAAAGCCAGCTTCCGCCGCTAGATGACGGAGTAACTTTATCCGTGAATCTGCAAGTGACAGAGTCGAAATAATTGTATAAGTAGAAGCAATCTTTACATGATTGTAACTGGTGGCTTAAGATTTGAAAATTTGACCGAAACTTCATTCCGAAGCGACATGCTGCGAACGCTGAGATCGCTGATAATATCGCGCAATCGAAAACGGCTCTGAATACGGTTTCTCAAAACTTTGTTTGCCTTAATTGCTCAGAAAAAAAATTAGAAAATGTAATCGTAAATAAAACCAGTTTTCGCCGCTAGGTGGCGAGTATGATTATTAGTAAATCTGTAAGTGGCAAAGTGAATATAATTGGATAAGTCTAAGTACGGTTTACGCTACAGTATAATGTTCATAATCGACGTTGATGTTGAATTTTTCTCGATATCTATAATTGTGCATAAAAATAAGAATCATTCAAAACGATTTCTCAAATCTTGCCATCCATATCTTTCTTAAAAACACTTCTTAGAAACCCCTGTTTATTTACGCAGCAATTTATATAAAAAAAATATGAATGAAGAAAGATCTTTCAAAATCTACAAAAATTGTACTTCAACCAAGGAAAAGGACTCTGAAGTTTCACTCCTGGCGCTCAGATTATCTACAATTCATTCAGCTATATAAAAGCACCAGAAGTGAAATTTCAGAGTCCTTTTACTTGTTGGATTTTTCATTCTGAAATTTTAACTTTTCTTGATTTCAAATGGTTCTGTATCGTCATAAATCTCTGTCTCTCTTCCTCTGCGTGAGCGCGCATATGAGTGAAAGTCCAGCGCGGAAGAGGCGTTGCCTATGGCCTTTCACCATCAAGTCGCATCTGCGCATAGCTCATATAGCTCGGACCTCGTGTTTTTTACTCTCTTTATAGATCAAAGAGCATGTCTACAGTCAGTACAAATTAAAACGTCGCAGTGCGAGCAGCAAAGTCTTATCTACTGTAGCGATTGATTTTTAAAATAAATAATCAGTGTTTGTGTGTCGTGTATTGGTGTTCGAAATACACAATGTCTTCGTCAAATAGCATATCCAGCGAAAGGTCCCAAGGTGGAGGTGACTCAGTCGACGAACACGCGGAGCATCCAAAATTAGATAAATTGAAGAGGTTACGTAAATCTTTCATTTGGAATTTGGAAAAGCATCGATATCAATTTGTCAATGAATTTGGACTCTTAGTAAGAGATTGGACGGAACAACTTCCAAATCTGCGCGACATTTTTACAAAGCAAGAGATGGATTGTATCCTCGTGATAAGCCTCAAGTCGTTTTGGACGTGTCAGGAAATCATTGATTTCGTTATTCGTAGTGGCTACAAAGACGAACCCGACTTGGGCGTAAACGCTGAGCCACTGCTGCGTCGTACCACAGCAGTACACCGGATAGCCGAATGCCACTGGAACGCTTCGAAAACCAAAAAGTTAAGACATCTATTCGAAATTTACGACAAATTTCACGTAAATTATACCGACGATTCAGGCTGCACACATTTCTACATAGCCTGCAAGTACGACCTCTACAACGTGGCGGAGAAATTTCTCGAGCTCGGGCAGGACCCCAATTGCCTCGTACCAGACACGGGTGATTCGATGCTGGGCTTTGTTTTAGCCAGCGACTTGGATTATTCAAAAGAATGGTTTATCCGATCGCTGCTGCAGCACGGCGCCGATCCGCGTTTGGCCAACAAGGACGGACGGACTCCTCTGCATGTTGTTTGTCAAAGTCGCAGCTCTATCGCACACTCCATGATCTCGATGCTGCTCGAAAGCGTCGACGAACTCCAGCGGACGGCGCTGATCGACGCCCGAGACAAACGGGGCGACACGCCGTTGCTCTTGGCACTGAAGCGCGGCGGCTACGGTGTACAGTATACCGCCCGAGAGCTGCTGAAACACGGCGCCGATCCGAGTTTGGCCAACGCGCAAGGACAGACTCCTCTGCACGTCATTTGTCAGGAATGCAATGATAGTTACCGCGTGTTGAGTACGCTACTCGAGGACGCCGACGAACTCCGGCGGACGGTGCCGATCGACGCCCGAGATGAATGGGGCGACACGCCCTTGCTCTTGGCTCTGAAGCTAAAGACTGGCCGACGTTATTACGATACACAGTCCGTCTGGGGGAACGATACAGAGACTATCCGAGAGCTGCTGAGACGAGGGGCCGATCCGAGTTTGGCCGACGCGAAAGGACAGACTGCTCTGCACGTCATTTGTCAGAGACACGAGAACGACAGCCTGTTACGGCAATTCTTCGAGTTCGTCGACGAGCTCGGGATCACGGTGCAGATCGATGCTCGGAACAAGGAGGGCAACACAGCGTTGCACTTGGCTGCTTGGTGCGGAGACGCGCGGATGATCGAGCTGCTGACGAGACGAGGCGCCGACCCGTGCTCGGTCAACGCGAAAGGACTGACACCTCTGCTGATCGCCGCCAGCACGGACGTACGCGGCAACACGATGGAGCTATTTCTTGGAAGGCAGCAGCAGCAGCAGATGGCGGGGATCGACGCTCGGGACGACCGAGGCCGAACGGCGCTGGAGTGGGCCGTGACGCGTTGCTGCAGGCCGGACATAGTCGAGATGCTTCTGGATCGCGGCGCCGACGCGTCCGGCTTCGTTTTCCCGACGGCGAGCGACTCCGACGGCTACGGAGAAATCGATAATCGTGTTGGATTACTTCGGGCTCTTGGTGACAGTCTGAACAATCTTCTTGCCGCTCGTCGCGACCGTGTTGTTCTTGTGAACGATGATCTTGACGCTCCTCGCGACCGTGTTGTTATTGTGAACGACGATCTTGACGCTCCTCTTGACCGTGTTGTTCTTGTGAACGATGATGTTGACGAGGACTGTAGTGAAACTAAACTGGCTGCGCTGATTGGCCTGCTGGCCATCGTCGAACTGCTCGAGACGAGAGGCGGCTACAAACTGGACCGAGACGCAGCCCTGAAGATCATGGGATTTTACGACAAGTACGGATTTTACGAGAGCGCGGATGTTTCGACCTGTAAGGATGTCGATGATTTGGTCGATGCAGTATTCGAGGAGATGGCGAAAAAACCCACGTACATGGACGACTTCGAGTTCGTGAACTCGTACGAATTGTATGAGATGATTCCCGACCAGTTTATGAAGGCTTGCTGTTTGCGCCTGTGCGAGAGAGTATCGAGGAAATTTTTCCTGGGCTGGGCCCTGGATCCTTTCATGGAATTGATACATTACCGACTGCCGATTCTCTGTTGCGAGATGATCATCGAGAATATACCGAACCAAGATTTATATAATATTTGCTTGGCTGCGGGTCGAAGCTCATGACGATGACAATGTAATCATATTTGTAATAACTTTTTTGTATGTACGGTGTGATGCTTCATTCAATAAATGAATATATTTAAAAAACTCAATTTATAGAAGTTTCACTTCTGATGTTTGTTCTTAGACAGCTAATTGTATTTTTTTTCCTTTACTTTACTTTACTCAGGTTTACTTTTCAAGTTTTCCGATTTTCTTCTCTTTTTTGAATTTTTGTACAATTTTCATTTTGGTGTTTAAATTCAGTTGATATAGAAGTTTCACTTCTGATGGTTGTCTTAAGACAGCTAATTATATTAATAATTGTTATTTTGCCAATTTTTTTTCCCCTCTTTATACTTTCAAAAGTAAAAAGTATAAAGTATTTCTCGAAAAAAAAAATGTTATCCGCACCTAGATCCCTCGTATTTATTAGTACACATAAACGTATACAAAAACGATGGATGGCCGCGCGAGCGCGTCAGGGCCCGCGCACCGGGTCCAGCCGTGCAGGACAAATGATTTCATTGAAAGAGAAGAACCTAACACGATTCATCGTAGGTATACGTAACAGCACTCGAACTCGCGAGCGAGCGCATAAGCGAACCGGCGATCGATAACTCGTTTCACGGGCCGCTTGAGCCTCTAGGCGCGCGCTCTCTTTTACGACGATCGATTGTTTTTCCAAATAGACCTCCGCAGCTCTGGTACAGTGTGGCAGGTACAGCGCGTATCTTCAAGAGAGAGAGAGAGAAAGAAGAAAGAGAGTGACGAATCGAGCGAGCGTACACACACGCATACATACATACATACCTACTCGTGCGTCGAATACCGATGAGGATTTTTCCGCGCGCAAAAGAAGAAAAAAAGAAAACCCTATACCGAGAAGAGCGGATTTTTCGATTCTGACTCTCTCTCGCGCGCGCTGCTGATGGACGCGACGTGCCGCGCAGCAGGTAGAGAGAGAGAGAGAGCCCCGACGAAACAATGAAAACAATAGGGCCTCGTTTGGCTTTATTTCTGCCGAGTTACGAAGAGGAGAATCAAAACGATTGTGATGCTGCTGCTGCCGTTGCTGCAGCTATTGCGGTCGCACGCGCGATTCGAAATTCCGACGGTTTCGAGCTGTACGTGTGTGGATCTGTATGTATATGTGTGTGCCGCAGAGCCGATTGCAAACAAGCAATGCATAATCAAACGCGCTGCAGTGGTGCACACGAATGCTGTGTGCCCTATACACTGAGAAAAAAAATTCATTGATTCAATGAAATCTAATTTAATATTTTATTTACTATTAATTTAATCAAATGATTGATTGAAGCAATGAAACTTTGGTAAAAACAATTAAATATTTTGTTGGATGAAATAAAAAAGATTATTTCAATGAAATTATTTCATAGATTGTATTTAATTAAATATTTCATTGAATCAATGAATTTTTTTTCTCAGTGTACGACGAAACCACGGGGTCACTGTATATAGACCGAATTCGACGACGGCTTCGTAAACTTTTTACATTCTTCCTTTTTCGTACCGGGAGCTTAACGAACCGATCCCTTAATCCTCCTTGAGTATATAAAATTACTAATCTCCGAATTTTCTATTTTTTGTTCAGCTGGGTGGTCAGCGCTACGTGATGCGCGACGGCCGCCCGTACTGTCTGCACTGCTTCGACGCGTCGTTCGCCGAGTACTGCGACAGCTGCACCGAGCCGATCGGCGTCGACCAGGGCCAGATGTCGCACGAGGGCCAGCACTGGCACGCCAACGAGTGCTGCTTCTGTTGCGCGACCTGTCGCACCTCCCTGCTCGGCAGGCCGTTTCTGCCGCGGCGCGGAGCGATCTACTGCAGCATCGCCTGCAGCAAGGGCGAGCTGCCCACGACGCCGAGCGACTCGTCGGCGGGACCGAATCCGGCGCCGCCGCCCTCCTTTCCGCGCATGTCCAAACGTTACGGAGGTACGAAGAACAACAACGCTGGCGGCGATGGCACGGCCTCGCCGGGCAGGCACGGCTCGCCGAGGCACGGCTTCAGCTCGCCCCGCAACTCGCCGCGAATGGCCAGGAAGCACAACGGCAGCCATCACAGCAATTCCCAGCAGCAGAGCAACATCACTCAGCTGACTCAGCAGCATCAGCAGCAGGCCTCGTCGTCGCCGTACAGGCATCAATCGTCGAAGCAGACGTCGGCCGCGGGCTCGTTGGCCAGTACGCCACCGCCGAGTCTGGTGCCGGGTACGACGACCAATGGCCTGGATTTGAATCTGAGCAACGGTGGCACGGAGAGGCCGGGCGCCCTCGATCGGGTGCTGCTCGAGCGCAATCTCGAGCGATTGCTGCAGGAACGAGGCTCGCAATCGGACGAGTCAACGGCTGAGCTTGGAAGGTTTGTGTACGAATTTTTTACTCTGCTTTTTTGATTGCGAAAAAATATTGAATTTACTGATTGGGCTATTCGTGACGCACATTGTTTACGTATCCGAGAACGATATTTTATTCTAAAAATTGAATGAATTTTTTTTCTCTCTCTCTCTCCAGGCTGATGCACGCGCGCGATCGAGAGCCGCTCCGCTGCATTCCGGGCTCGGACAGTCCGTCGCACGCCTCGAGCATGCCGGAGCTTCCCGGCCCCATGATGATGATGAATCTCAATTCGCCACCCAACTGTCTGCCACCGCCGCCTCCGCCGCCGGACTCGCCGACCACCGCCGCGGAGGACAGCGGTAGGGGCATGCTCATATCGTCGTCGTCGAGCTCGGTCTCGCCCTCGACGCCACCCGAGGACAAAGCCTCGTCGCCGCCGCCGCCTCCCGCCCCGTCGACCCCGAGCAATTCGCAGTCGGCCTCGGCGAACAATCACTATCCTCTGGAGCCGTCGGTCATAGCCAGCCCCACGGGTAGTCAACAGATGCAGCTGCAGCAACAGCAGCAGCAGCAGCAGCAGACACCGCCTCCGACGCATCATCCCAGTGCCAGACGAGTGAGATTCCAGGAGGCCGACCTCGTGGACGACGCCGCCTCGAATTACAGCAACGGCAGTCGATCGCACGGCGGCAGCAGACGTTCCCCGCCTGTGCCCAGGCGACCTCAGTACGTGCCGAGATCGAGGAGTCTGCAGCCCGAGGAGGTACCCGGTTGCTCCTCTTGGACCGGTAAGTTCGCAATTAGCTCTTTTTTCACAATGTAACGATGGAATTATCTAACGCTCGATTTATATTCCAGGTGCAGTGCCGAAGCTGCGTGACGACGACGAGGACAGCTGCTGCTCGACCTGCAGCTCCTCGAGCTCTTCGGACGAGGCCGACGCTTACGTGCTGCCGCCGCGTCGAGCCTACGGCGGCGTCAGGGCGGCCTACGTGCCCAACGACGTGATGGCGGTGGCGCGTCGTCGCCAGGGACCGGCCTCGCCCACCGCGGCCCAGCCCGCCGGCGGCAAGGACGCGGAGAAGTGCGTCGTGTCCTGATCGACGGCTCCTCGTTACGTTCATAATGATTATAGTTGTAGCTTCCAACGCAGCGTCACGGCGTTCGATCGTTATTACGCCACCACCCACGGGTCCACTGTAGCAACTTGTATATACTAGATTATACATATCAAATATATGATATATATATTGTACGTGCATATAGACATTTTATATAAAATAGTGTATAACGTATTGCCCCCTCGCCACGAGCTTCGTCGCGCTAGCGAACGGCGAGCGGGGAAAAAAAGAGAGAGATACAAGTCTTTTATTTTATCCCTTTAGCTCTCTGTCTATATTAAGCTTTTATTACTTCTTCATTGTCCAACGGGATATCTCCCCCCCTTTTTTCTTATTCTTTAGACAAGTAAGAAAAAAAACCCTGTGTAATCCTCTATATTATCAATTGTCTCGGTGTGTATCGATCTATTAGCTTTCAATTGTCGTAAAATGGCTTTAAGTGTGCGAACGAAATTTTTGTATAGTTATAGCCTCTCGGCGGGAGTCGGAACCGCGGCTATCTCGATGGTTTTTATTGTATTGTTTATTGTATTTAATTTTATTGACTTATAAACCATACTATTTCTGGTCGTTTATTATTATTATTATTATTAATATTGTGTTTCGCATCGTTCTCGATAGCTACGTAATTCCAGCGAATCTTCGACGATAATTGACATATCGCGGATTATAGCCCCTTTGCCGCACGACGACGTAATGTAACTCGAATACTCATTAGTTTATGAATGTGCACATATCAAACTGTTAAGATTTTATTGCGGCAAACGGTTTAGAATTAGGCTATCAGGATGGATCTTAATATGTTTGTACATAATGACTACAGAAAATTGCCAAATAATGCATGTTTATAAAAAAAAAGTAAATAATTATAATAGTAAAACAATGTTATATCTCGTTACACATAGATTATTGTAAAATATGTATTATTTTTATGGTACTCTTTTTTGAGATTAAACTCATTTTAATCATTTATGTATTTACAGTCGACTTTTGTTCGTGACTGTATTTTATCTTGACTGAAAGAAAGAGACTATGAGATTTTGGATTTTCTCAAAAATATTACTGCATTGATATATGATGTATAGCTGCTTTTGTGCTTTTGAACCTTATACATAATAATCTCTGTATGCAAGATGATGGTTTCCCGTGTAATTAATTTTCGTACGTATGCACAATTGTACATGCACTGAAAGTGCGCGTAAATGAATATTTCAATTGTATTTCAAGAGACTCTTCGACTACACTCATTAATTTTTAATTAATAATTTGAAAACATTGTATGTAACTGATTTTATAGAATTTAATTTTTTACGGCAGTCGAACGTTATCTCTTTTTACTCTAAAAATAAAAATTATTCAAAATTGTCTGAAGCATCAGAGCATTGCCAAAATTTGATATATTTATAACAGTAGTAGTATTATTTTGTAAGTAGAATAATTTTATACCTACATTTTTTGTATAAAAGTTTCATAAAAGTAATGATTTTAGAAATTATTCATCTTTAATTTTTCAATTGTTGTTCCACGATTGGTATTTCATGAAAATACATCTCAGAAATTTTTTACAAAGGCTCAGAGAAACTCGTCAACTGTAATAGCCATTGTTATAAATTACAAAAACTGTAGTTGAAGAGTTAACATTTTCATGGAATTTTGAAAAATCATTTCTCAGTGTAATTATTTAGAGTTTACTAGCAACCTTGTATCGCCGATCTATTTCATTAACACGTTTCCATTATTATTATTATTATCATTACGCCATTCAAGCATTTTGCGATTTAAGTTAAAGATTATACAATTTTTTGATAATTCAAATACTGGAGACGAATTCGACGGTTGATCTGTATATAAAAACAAATACAAATAGGGTGAATCTATCAGAGATAAAATGACTTATTGATAATTAAAATACTATTTTAATGACACGAGCGTTTTATTTATAAATATTCTCTTTGACCACCTGTAGTTAATTTGTACCTCTTTTATTTTCAAAGCTACTGTAAAACCCATAATTCAAATCGTTATCGATCATATTTTTTTTATCAATTTTGTATGAAGTGAATGAACTCGAGAATGTAAAGACGTCAGAAAAAATTTTATTTTATTTGATTATTATATTTACAATCAAAGTAACATCACTGTACAAAGATATATTTACACTTGCCATCGGTTTTTTCTAGATTACCGATGAAAATCACTTGTTCAAGCTCTCTAAATCAACCCGATCGGGCCAAAAAAAAAATCGCCTCACTTCTTGTCGCCGCTCATCTCTTTCTTGAGGACGGAAAGTTTCGTGAGAGCGAGATCGCGCCAGGCGCGTCTCTCCTGCAGCTTGTCGAGCGGGCAGATGCCGTTCAACTGATTGCTGATCTCCTCGGCGGCGGGACCCTCGAAGCGGGGCGTCGGGCCAAAGGTCATGCTGGTGTTGTAGATGCTGTTGCTGTAGGACTCGCAGTACTTCTTCATGCCCTCGGCGTTGAGGTGGGCCGTCTCGAAGGGCCCGAGGAAGGCGTAGCGCATGCCCAGACCCTCGCTCATCACCGTGTCGATGTCCTTGACGTCGAGCACGCCGTCCGAAACGAGACGCCAGGCTTCGTTGAGGATGGCGTACTGGATTCTGTTGAGGGCGAAGCCGTCGATCTCGCGATTGAGGACGACGGGCGCCTGGCCGATCTCGCTCATGATCTCCTTGGTCTTGGCGGGGATGTCGGCGCGAGTCCACGGGGCTGGGACGATCTCGACGAGGGGCACGTAGTAGGGTGGGTTTACCTGGATAAAAATTGAAACGTTGATTAGTTTGACATTCATCAAAAATAATAATTCACAATTTTTACGAGATATTGAGATTTCAATTGATAAATATTGATCGAATTCGATTGATTAAAGTTTACACCAAAATAACCACTGGAAATATATCTCGTAACATCATCGAAGTAACGTTATCAAGTGTTTACTACCAAGAGCATAAAAATAAATACACTTATACTCTACATTTTTTCAAGACAAGTATCTTTTTATCATTTTTTTGAATTTATCCGTGATTGGTCGATTACGATCACGCAATTTCAGAGATATCGTTTTTCTACGATAGATTTTTTTTATTTCATATACATTGGTAAGATCCTGATCGAAAATATTTCCATTTGATTTCTTTGAATTTATGTAATAGCAGATAATCGGATAAAAAAATGATGAGATGGAACGTTAACGAGAAAATGTTTTCGCGCTATTGTTTCAAATGAACGAGAAGAACTTACGGGATGCGACACGATGACCTGATCACGATGCTTCAATTTTTCACTGAACAGCGACGGCTTGAAGGTCGACGTGGACGACGACAAAATTACTTGATCGTCGACGATTTTGTCCAATTCCTCGAACAGCTTCGTTTTCATCTCTATCCTCTCTGGGATGCACTCTTGGATGAGCTTGGCGCCTTTGGCCATTTCAGCGAGGTTCGAGCTACCTGTAAAACGAAAGATAAAAAAATTATTGTCATGCGAAGCTATAAGTAATTTTCTAATACAAATAATTCTCAATGGGCTCGATCGAAAAGATAAGTTCGAAAATATTTCCGACGTTGCCTAATATTCGCGCTATTTGCTGAGAGACGCTAATCTAATCGAGTTTGTATACACAAACGCCTGCACGATACACACCCTGAATGAGCTGATACTGCTGCTCGGCGTTGAGCTTGCCTCTGAGCAGGCCGCCGGCCTCGAGCCGCTGCAGCTGCTGCTTGATGTCGGCCAGGGCATTGTCGATCTGCTGCTGGACGATGTCGTAGATCGTCACCTGGTAGCCGACGCCGGCGAACAGCATGGCCCAACTGCGGCCGATCAGACCACTGGCGGGAGGGAAAAATTTAGAGATTAGAAATTGCAAGTGGTATTACATGTGTATAGTTATGCAATGAATATGTATTTATTGTGAAATATCATTGACGCGGAGATAAAACCTGTTTTGTACGCGGAAATTGTCGAAACGCGACTCGAGACGTTTAATAATGTGCAGTTGAAAGATATTAAATTGTAAAGAGTAAATATTTGAGCTCCGAACGGCTTACTACTTACTTCTCCGATTTTTGTTGTTGAATATCTATTTTCAGTTAATCTCATGTTTTGCAGACGTTTTTCTGTTTAATTATCGGAGTCAGCAAAGAGTTTCTTATTTCAAGTAATATACAGTTAATTTTAGTCTCGAGTGAAATTACTTTTTTCTTCATTTTCAGCTGGTATTTAATTACAACTTGCTGAATAAATTAAATGTTGTTAAAAATATTCAATAATTTGTAGGGTTTCAAAAAATTTGACCGAAATAAGAACATAATTTGAAAAAGTTAAAAATGTATTAGATTTAAACTAATTATAATAGAAAAAAAAAGATGTT
This sequence comes from Trichogramma evanescens, assembly GCA_902732785.1. Lineage (NCBI taxonomy): Eukaryota > Metazoa > Arthropoda > Insecta > Hymenoptera > Trichogrammatidae > Trichogramma > Trichogramma evanescens. The sequence goes on from CACVKI010144671.1 coordinate 23,293, forward strand.
AGTTACTTACAAGGAGAGCTTTTCAGGTCCGGGTCACAGATCTTTACCAAACTTTTTCGGGGGTCTTCTGGTACTCAATACTGAAGCTCCCTGTGCTTAGTTTGATCCAATGGGCCTTAGGGCCCATTTTGTAGAGGATTTTCCTCATTATAAAAAAATCTTTGTTATTTTCTA
>CACVKI010144673.1:0-15496 GCA_902732785.1 Trichogramma evanescens
TATGTACTATAACATACCAAAAGCGCGTCAAGATCGGTGACATACGTGCGGACGAAAATTTAAAAAAGTATTATTTTGACCCATATATATATATTTTTTAATACTTTGCGTTGCAAGGTCTCGGTTTGAAGATGTTGCACGGACGCTGCACGCTTACGTAAAACATTTCTAGGATTGGACAGTTTTGCTCTTCGAAAAATGAATTTATTATCGAGTTCTGATTTTGTACCATAGAATTGTATTTAGCTTTTTGATCGAGAATCAAGTCTGCTCGAAAAGAAAGTCTTTCGGAGTCTCGAGTCTGGCGTCTTTGGAATCAAGCTCCTATACGTTTAAAAGCCGGAAGACAGATCGAAATTCGAGGCTTTGGGCTTTCGTGCGTACGCACATAGAGAGTACACGTAAGCTTGCAGCGAAGCTTAGCTTGGCTCCTCGTGTTCGTTCGGAAGGGGTTGACCGTGTATACTTGCGCGTGTCAGCTCGGTATGATGTATGGGAGGACATTATACATGCGTACACGAGAGTAGGAATGACGGATCGTGCACTCAAACGTGCGCTGTCAAGGGTTGCTTGCCACCCCATGGCGCGCGTGCACTTGCGGCCAGTGCCGGCATCGTTGCCCAAAGGACTGGAGCAGCGGCCCTTCGTGCGCACATGTGAATTCTCTCTCGGGCAATCGTATGCATTTATATGAACGAACGTATTATGCGTGCACAACCGATGCCTGTGCAGCGTCATACGTGTGTGCGTATCCGCGGCTACCCTGCAAGCATGTGACGCCAACTTGTTTCTCGTGTCCGTTGCTAGGCCAAAGCTTTGCGACCCTCGCGCTTTTATTGCGCGCTTATCTCGTCGCGAGGATGATCGCTGCGTCGATTCAAGCCGATGTGTGCACCTCGCCGATTCGACTTATTTCTGCCGATCGGGGGAGCTTTCTGATACACGTATAAACTCGTTGTGTCCATTTGAAGTAATATTCCGATGTTTTTTTGCAGATTACGAATTCGATTTTAGCAAGCATCTAGCTGAATACGTGTGCTCGAATGTAAAGAATACTTTCATCAAGAGTTTGCGTGCAGGTGAAAAAGCGTAGAATATAAAGAAGAAAAGATCGAAAAGAATACAACTGCTCCAGTCTGTGGCACATGCTGAACATTCTGGTACAAAATTATTGTACAATGTAGAACGCGCGTGTACCGATGCATACATTCGTCGCGGGTACGAATTACGAGAAAAGCTCTCGATCTTTGGCATAGGTACATAAATCGAACAAAAAAATAGAGCGATATATACGTATATAATATATTCGGTAAAAAGTAAAACGGGAAAAGTGCTGTTTTCTAGCAATACGTATATATGTAATGCGCGTGTGTACGTACGTAGAAGTATAGAGCGTCGTAGCGTACGTCAGCGCAGCCACCCACACATCTCAGCCGAGAAAGAAGGAAAAAAGAAGGAAAAAAAAAAGAATAAAAACTCAAAGAGAGAGAGAGGGAGGGAAAGTCTCTCGCAGAAATCGCTCGTCCATCCGACCTCTCATCTTTTTTTTCTCCATCCGCGTGCACAGCTCTTTCTCTCTTTCACTCGTCTGTCTATATATATACATAGTCGTATAAGTAGTAGAGGGTGGCTGCTGCCGTCGCTGCCGCTGCCGCCGTCGCTGTATAGCACGCTACGCCAAGCTTCTATATAACTTCGCTAGAGCTGTACGTGTATATATAGCTATAGGTTTATATATATATCTATAGCTATATGTAGAACGAGAATGCGGAGAAAGGCAAAGAGACTCTCTCACGCGCGTCACTCAGCTCTCTGAGCACACGATAGCAGCGCGAGCACATATATATATATACATGCACACGCAGATACATATACCTTTATATAGGTATATATACGTATATACATAGAGCTACCCTTCGCTCTCTCTCGCTCACGCGCTCTTTCAGCCGTGCTACTGCACTGCACGAACAGCAGCAGCAGCAGCAGCAGCAGCAGCAGTACTCGTTCCCGCCTTCTTCGTGTTTCCGCGACCCGTTCGTTCCGACCGCTCCGTCTCTCTCTCTCTCGCTCTCACTCGCTCTCACTCACTTGTGTCCCGCAGGGCATGTCCCTGCTTCGCCTCTTTCTCTCGACCTGCAAAAGTATAGTCCCTCGGCTTGAGCCTATTTCCCTTTATTACGGCCTTTGGCAGGACGATAAAAAAAATGTCCATCTCTGATTGGAAGCGCCTCGAGTCGATCTTTCCAATGAAAAAAGTCCCACGGTCGCAGCTAGAAAAGGAGAATTTTGCGAGAATTTCGAAGCTCCAGCCGTTTGGACAATACATTTGCGTGGCAAGGTGATTCTCATCCCCTTTGGTGGCACGCTCCGCGACACGCCCGCGCGCTCCGTTGTAGCGCCAGCGGCGGCAGCAGCAGCAGCGAGAGAGAGAGAGAGAGAGAGAAAACGCGCGCAAGCGAGCTGTTCGCTCTCTCTCTCTCTCTCTCTCTCTTGCTCGTTCTTCGCTTTACTATATAGAGTAAATGTATAGATATAGGTATAGGAGTCGCGTCGGTTGGCATGCCACGCTCGCACGACCCTTGACCCTCCCTCGGCCCCGCAGCCGCCCTCCCCCGCGCGCGCGCGCTACCTATATATTCCGCGCTATAGCTATATAGGTGGTACGGCGCGCGCGCTACACTCGTGCTAATACTGCTGCTCTTGCTGCACACCAGGCTGCTGCTGCTGCTGCTACTGCTGTGCTGTCAGCCACCCTCTGGCTATATGGAGCAACGTATAGGTATAGCTGTATAGATGTATAGCTGTATAACTGTATACATGTATGTATGTATATAAGCAGGAGCCGCGTGCAGTGTGCGCGCTCGCTACAATCCCCCCGCGTGTTCTATATATACAGAGACGAGTGGAGGGTAGGTTTTCCAGCCTCGCGCGCGAGCCGCTCGTTAACCTGCCTCTCGCTCCCTCGCTCGCTCGCCTGCGCGCATGCATATATATATAACACGTACACAAGCGCACGACCTCGTATTTCCTCTCTCTTTCTCGCTCACCACCTACCAACCCACTCCACTTACGCTTTTACGTCGTACACATATATACTGTATACGTATAGATACGAGCTGGAGTGAGAGCGACTGCCAGAGAGATAGCTGACTAGAGCCAGGCTGCTGCTGCTGCTGCTGCTGCTGTTCTCGTGGCTTAGGGGTTGGGGGCGTGCGAGCAACCAGCCAGAGCCTGCCTACCTGACTCGCCTCTATACCTATATGTACGAGCGCGCGCGAACGTTGCAGTCGAGCAAGCTTTAACTTTTGACGGCGCGCGTGGACGACCTCGTCGAGTTGGATGGCTCTTTTTTTCTCTTTTTTTCTCTTTTTTTCTTCTCTTTTTCTTCTCTTTTTCTTCTCTTTTTCCTCTTGCTCTTTCTCTTTCTCCTCTTTTCTTTCGCACGGCATCGGTCTGCATTTTTTCCCAACTACGCAGTGCAGGATTGATCGATCAGTTGAATATATATGCCTTCGTGTGTTTTTCCAAGCTCTCTTGCTTTGCCCTTTTTACCTCTGCTCAATTTTTATCAACATCATTATTTTATAAGACATTGAAAATAGTTCAAGTTTTTATACAGATAACTTTAAAAATTTTGAAAGAAAAAATTATTAATGACGCGGATCAACGCTAAAGAAACGTATAAACATACGGCAATGAAGACTTGATAGGTAGATGGAAAAATTGTTACAGAATTTCATAAAGTCGAGGATTTTGAGAATACCATCTCACTTGCATAATAAAATATATTTAAATGTCTTTTTTCTCGTAAATAATGATCTTACTCGGGTTTCAAAACAAGCAACGTGTGACCCTATCGAAAGAAAAATATAATTTATCAGCGTCAAAAGCGCGCGCAAGCTCACAAACTCGCTTCTAAATTCTTTTCTACTGTATACGCGCGCTACATTGCCAGAGCATTCGAATGTTTTCTGTATTGCAGTGTATGGCACAATGCCGCATATGCATGTTTATTTTGGTATCAGGCCTTTTCATTTTTGCGTCATCTAGTGGTGTACGAGTCGAGTCGAGCGAGAAGCGCAAACAATAAATGTACACAGTGTCGCGCCGCAGACGCTTTTGCTGCCGCTTTTGCTTGCTCGACTCGACTCGCTCCTGTCTGTGTGCATGTATGCCTACGTATTTGTATATGGTGGACTCTCAGTAAAATAGAATGGCCAAAAAAATTTTTTCTCTGTTAACATTTTTTTTTTGTATATGAACAACACTTTTGAGAATCATCAACATTTTTTTTCTCCTGTTTTTTTTTCTTTGAAACTTTCAGATTTTTCATATCCGTTACACTTGAAGGCCCATTATAAAATGTATGTTGTATTGGTTAAAGTTCTAAGAAAACTCTGTGAATATTTTAGTAATTGAACTAGATTCGATTTGAGCTTTTATTAGTTTCTATATAATAAGAGGCTCTCTACGTGCTTGGAACCTTTTGAAATATTTTTTTTTAAAGTTTTAAAAGTAAATTTTTTGCAAAAAATCTTTCTTGCGCTTTTTTCCTGAAGTTACTTGAGATGAAAATATTTTCAATATAATCATGAATTTTAGAAATACACTAACTTCGGGCATCAAAAAAGGGGTTATGTGCGGTCCCAAAAATTTTAATAACAAAAAGTTTTTCATACCTTCATAAAAAATGTTTTAGCTCTTCGATTTACCAGAGAATCGACCGTATTTAAACGCGCATACATGGAGATATACACATCATACACAGGCACTCGATGGCATACGCGTTAGGTTGGTATACACACGAATATCGTGTCTGTGGACGTACGGTGCAATAACAAAGACTCATCGTACGAGAGCTGCGCGTATAAAAGTACGTGCAAATGTATGTAGATGCGTCGCATCTATGTGCACATCGTCCGCACATCAACATACGTATAAAAGTGTTGAATGCGAGACTACGTGTGCACAAAGCTTCAGATAGCTGTATAAGACTTGAAGCGCATATATGGCATGCACGATGGGAAGGAGCGTCCGGTCTTTATAGGGAGCTATATTTACATATCAATATTAAACTAGAGAAGCGCGAGCGAGCGTGCAAAATGCTAGGCAAGATTGTCAGAGACGACGACGACGAGCTATATAGCTCGAACTAGAGAGCGCTAGATTTCACGGCTGGCGCCTGTATTATGGAGCATTGCATTGGGCTCGTATGCTTTTAGCTTATATCTTGAGCTATTTTGTGGCGTCGCGTCCAGCGCCATCCTCACCTTCCCCTTTGCCCCTATTCCAGCGGTAGTATTGTGCAGAGAGAGAGAGAGAGCGCATTTCGTGTTTGGCCGCGTTGCGAATTACGTCCGCTCTGTAGGGAGATTAACGGCTCTCAACTGCGAGTATTTGGCACTATATTGCTACTGCTAGTCTCTCTCTCTCTCTCTCTCTTCTACATGCTGTTTATATAGACATTGCATGTATGTGTGTACGTGTGTGTCTATTCGAGCTGCTCTTGTGTATTACAGCTCTGGCAATGCAGCTCTTTTTCCTTCAGTAGCTCCGGTCTATGTTATTCACTAAAGTAGTATGCATCCTTAGCTTTGTATCTCTGCGTATAAAATATATTTTCACCCATTTTTTATCAACAAAAAAAATTAAAATAAAAAAAAGAAGAAGGAGAAAGAAGAGAAAAAGAAAAAAGGCGCTGAATTCGAGGCGAAAAATTCAAATAAAAAGAAAGACTCGGATGAAGTGGGTAAAAGTTCGAAAAAATCCACGTCTCCGCTCGCATCTATGCAAGTATTTTCTTCCTTCGCGTATATTTATAAAAGTTCTGCTGCTACATTAGAGAGTATCGTGTGCGACAGGCAAGCAAGAGTCAGTCTCCTCACACCTAAGCCTGTGTAAGATTGCAGGGCTGCTTGCTCGACTGCGTGGGTGGTAATCCCGATTCTCTCTCTGCTCGAGGAGAAAGGGTCGTTATATCCGGGCGCCAAGTGAGCGAACGTCCCTCGAGTAATAGTACTGCTCTCCAAGATAGCTTTCTCTCTCTCTCTCTCTGTTCTCTCACTGCAGCGAATGCGTATTATAGATACACCCACACGTACACTGCGGCACAATATCCGTTATATATAGAAACCAAATCGCCACTGCTGAAAATACCAAGCTTTACGTATGCGAGTGCACGTATGTAGCTTTTTTGGTTTAACCCTGACTCTAGAAAAGTGGACGTTGTTGATATGTAAGGAGGATAAAATTCGAACGTTCATTTTTTAAAAATAATTCTTGGATATTTTTAAACTCTTCAAATGATGATAACTTTTTTTATACATATTATAAATATATACTCTTTTCAAAAATCCTCCTTTTTCCCTTCAATCAATATTTATTTTATGAGGATAGAAACGCTTTTCTTTGCTTTTTTTCACTAACGACAGAAGAACTGTAAATAATGATTTTATTCAAATGAGTAAGTATGTATTTCATATTTAATCTTTAAATAAAAATTTTACATTGGACAGGCAAAATTAAAAAAATGGGATAACATAGAAAGCTCATCTCTGCAAATTCTAAGCATGTATCATAGAAATATTTGTCAATTCAGTTTAAAGCCAAGCAAGCATACGCGTATTCGTCGAGTACTCGTACTTCGTATGTATAGCTTACGAACAAACTACGTGCGTATCGTAGTCAGAGGCAGGCAAAAAATTGTTTTTACATGTTTTTTTTTCATTAACTCGTACAAGTACTCGCTCGCTATGGAACTATATCCCGCCGTTACTTATGAGTAAAAACACAGTGAAAAACGCTACGAAAAAAAACATACTGATAAAATGCCGTGAAAAAAAACACACCTCTTTGGATGCCGTGAAAAAAAAAACAGACCACATTGGATGCCGTGAAAAAAAACACACCTCTTTGGATACCATGATAAAAAACACACCTCTTCGGAACGCCGTGAAAAAAAACACACCATATTGGATGCCGTGAAAAAAAACACCTCTTTGGATACGATGCAGAGGGTTTTTTTTCACGGCGTTCCGAAGAGGTGTGTTTTTTTTTCACGGCGCTTCAATGAGGTGTGTTTTTTTTTCACGGCGCTTCGATGATGTGTGTTTTTACTCATAAGCAACGGCGATACAGTGATAATTTCGACAATTGTAGCACTAGTAGCAACGCATGAAATAAAGATATCATGGATACTACATTTACATACAACACATTGGTAATATATCCAAAAGTAAAATTGTTAACATTTTTCAAACCTGTTCATTGATATTAGTGAGACCTTTTTTAATTTTTATTAAAATTTCAAACGCGCTTCGCTCGTGTCAATTTTTTCATTCGTATTTTGAGGTTACTTAAGTACTAACTGTCTGTTGACAGTTAGCAGCGCAGGCGCTCGTATCGAGTCGGCTCACGTCGGGCGTCGTCGTCAGTGTCAGCCAATCAGAGGTCGTTTTACGATGCTTCACTTTGAGGTCCATCTCTTTTTTATAAGAAAAAAAAATAAATAAAAAAATAAAAAAAATAAAAAAAATGAAAAATGATTGGATTGAATTGAATTGGTTGAAAAATACTACGCAGATGAGAACGTTTTTATCATTTACAAAACTGTCAAAGCTAAAAAAGAAATTAAGACTGGCTGGAGATTTATTTAACACTACATTAGATTTATTTAATATATTTTTACCCTTACTGATCAATATGTTTCTAATAAGATTTTCATTAACAATTCATATATTTCAATTTATGAATTTAAAAAATTTCATAAATGATCAAAAAAACCGGATCATTACTCTCAAACCAATGTCTGACTACAAAGACGTAGAACTACTTAATCACTGGTACATGAGCTTTAAAATTTCGTATTATCTGTTGCTATTCACTCTGAATGTTTTTAATGTTGAAAAACTTGAATAATGTTAAACCGTCAGAAACTCAAGAAGAGTATTGAGTAACTTCAAAAATTTTTCATATTCATAACTTGATGAACTGCAAAAATTTCAAAAACAAACTTTATCCGTACATTTGATGCGAGAAAATTATGTTAAAATAAAATAATTTTTATATTTTTATATGTATCTGCAATAGATTTGCCAACTAATGGATTTGTTTAACAAATATAATATAAAAGAGTTCGTCTTGCTTTTTTGCAGCGAAGCCACAACTATTCTTTTCCCCTATATATGGTGCGAAATTTCTCAAAACTCCTAGCGCCTCGCGCAACAGCGTTTTTGAGCGAAATTGCTCAATTTCTAACTCGCTCCAAAAGTACCTAAACGAACCTGGAAAAAATGCCCAACCAGATAGGAAATTTGCTCAGCTTTCCGATGGTGAGGTCCAATTTTCCGGAATTTTTCATTTTCACCTCGGAAAATGCAAGTAAACTTTCAAACTCGAATATCTCAAAATGCGTCACTTTTTTTACGTTTTTTATTGTTTCAATGGAAAGCTGAGGTCTTTTTACATAAAAAACAGTTGTGTCCAAAGTGTATTTATCATAATTTCTATGAGAGATACGAGCAAACATAGTCGGCGCTCGGACGTCCGGCCGCCCAAACGCTCGATTCAGCTCGCACAAATGACAATGTAATTCAACTAGAAAAATTAATAAAAATATGTTTTTTATGCGTTTTTTTTCTCGGCTTTCTCGTGGTGTAGTCGGTTTTTTCGATAATTTTCATTTTCATACGGAAAAATGGACTTCAATGTTTATTTCCTATTTTTCTTCGTGAACATGTAAATTATCAAAAAATCCGACTACACCACGAGAAAGCTGACAAAAAAACGCATAAAAACCATATTTTTATTAATTTTTCTAGTTGAATTACATTGTCATTTGTGCGAGTTGCGATTACAGCGAGCCGCGAATCGCGCGTTTGGGGGGCCGGACGGTCGAGCACCCACTATGTTTGCTCGTATCTCTCATAGAAATTATGTGTTTTCACTTTGAAAACAACTGTTTTTTATGTAGAAAGACTTCAGCTTTCCATTGAAACAATAAAAAACGCAAAAAAGGCACTTTTTGAGATATTCGAGTTTAAAAGTTACTTGCATTTTCCGAGGTGAAAATGGAAAATTCCGGAAAATTGGACCTCATCATCGGAAAGCTGAGCAAATTTCCTATCGAAATAACTGGTTGGGTATTTTTTCCAGGTTCGTTCAGGTACTTTTAGAGCGAGTTAGAAATTGAGCAATTTCGCTCAAAAACGCTGTTGCGCGAGGCGCTAGGAGTTTTGAGAAATTTCGCCCTATATATATTCATGCACGCACACACTCACATACAGGGTGCGGCAAAAGTATGGATTCACCTGGAAATTTCGCGAAATAAGCGTAGGAAAAAAATCAAAAACCTCTTATCCGACGTATTTTTTGACGAGGAATCCAATGGTGACCTTGAATTTGACCTTGAACATAACCTATAAGCTCCAGCGACCCAAAAATCGATGTTTCTAATGGAAACCCCCATTTTTTATTGCAGATTGCCGAAAATACATGTTTCAACGTAAAATTTTCTGTTCTTTTCAAATCTGCAATAAAAAATGGGGGTTTCCATTTGAAAAATCGATTTTTGGGTCGCTGGAGCTTAAGGTTATGTTCAAGGTCAAATTCAAGGTCACCATTGTATTCCTCGTCAAAAAATACGTCGGATATGACGTTTTTGATTTTCTTCCTACGCTTATTCCGCGAAATTTCCAGGTGTATCCATACTTTTGCCGCACCCTGTATATATACATTTCGTACAAACAGTCGTATGACCATCCATGCGAAAAAGTCGCGCACAAAGAGGATTGCAGTGCGCGGATAGTAAGAGAGCACGCGGCGCACGAGCAATGATGCTGTTGGGGGAGCTGCTGAAAGAGGATTATAACGAGAGAAAGATAGAGATAGAGAGAACGACGCGCTGAATTGGTAACGAGAGCGGAAGTATCGCCAAGAGAGAAGAGGCTCACTGCGATTCACTTGCTTCTTTCTTTCTGTGTGGCTGTCTTCGTATATATAATATATCCTCGAGTCGTCCTCGTCATCGTTGCTTTCGAGTCCGTATATAGTTATATATAACGAGTGAAAAAGTCACCGACACGAGGATATTGTTATATATAGGACTCGACTGCATTAATCATTTCAGCCCGAGCCTTGAATTATTCTCCTTTTGCAACTCTTTTTTTCTATATATTACTCGGATTTTTTGCCTTCTAACTCGACAACGTGTGATATTTTTCGTTTGTTTTAACGCAAATATTACATCAAAAAGTAAGAAAAAACTCGACGATTGAAAAAAATCGTCGGGTTCGTGTAACGCGAAACGGCATCGAGTCGTGCTCGCAAGGAGAGCCGATGTACGTACGACTCACCTGTATAATACCACGGGCGTATATTGCAATGCGCACTCGAAACAATATTCAACAGTCCTCGATTTAGCTTTCATCTGGTAAATATACTTTTTCAGTTTCACCCTTGTAGCACTTGACGAAAAAACACTCCTCGCAAGCGCGCAGTGACGCTCGTTTCTCGCGCACGAACCAGCAACAGCGTGACTTTTTTCTTCTCTCAATTATTATTATGTAGCCAGAGTTTTGTATATGTACACTTGCTATATTTGTAAGAGCTCTCAATTCACGATACGCACGTGTGCACTTGCAACATATGTATATACGTATCAATACGTGCTGCGTGCGATGTATAGAGTCATCGTCAAGGCGAAAAAAAGAACCACAATCAAGTATAAAAGTTCGCTCCATTTCTCGTTTGCTATACCTATATAGATAAAGTCGAGCTTCTTGTCAAGGGGGTGCGAAGCAACAGTTAGCAAGCGCGTACGTGACGACGCATAAATCGTCCACTTCAAGATCTGTCTATATATATCTTATATATATATACGTTGTTGTGCGCTATTGTGTCCGGTGTATACGGTTGTATGCGCCAATAGATGTGTGCGCGTGTGTAAGTGAACGAACGTGCCCGAGGAGTCATGATCTAAAAGCTGCAGTTTTCTATATATACATTATCTAATATGAACTTATGTCCGAATCATCGGAGATTATGAAATTTATTTTTTAACAGGCGGATATCTTCAACCCATTTTCGAGACTGACACGAAATATTTTTCGGAACGGCTCTATGGTAACTTCTAATATAATATTCTTGAGGCTGACATCGAGACGTTTAGAAAAATGTTCAGCAGTGGGGAAAAACGATCTTGGAAATTGTGTTTTTGTCCTGATTTTTATATCCTTTAAATAATTGTAAAATCAGAGACATTTGGATAATATTGTATTGGAAGCGATGAAAACAATTGCTTTAAAAAATAGTTGAACTGATTTTTTGAGGTCAATATTATGATAAAACAAATTTTCTTCAATGTTGTGTTTTTGAAAATATACGGAGAATTTTTTATTTTAAAAGTTGTGCAAAATTATGGATTTATACTCTGAAAAAGATGCCCGATAAATATGAAATTAAAAAATTGTTGGCCTTCAACACGAGCACGAAGCAATATACGATGTATCGCCCATCTCATTTATCCGAAAATTCGTAGCTTTCTAAGCTTCTCACATATGCACGCGATTTATTTTGCTCTGCAGCGTAGCCGTCACGCGTACGGAGTGCATTATAAAAAAAATACTACTGCACGTAGCAACTCTCGACTCATACAAGCGCGTACATAATACGCGTATATAATATGCAAGGGAGGCGGTAACGAGAAAAAAAGGTCGCGGGAAACGACATTTCCTCTCTGTCTAACTCTCTCGCTCTCTCTCTCTCTCTCTCTCTCTCTCTCTCTCTCTCTCTCACTCGGCACTCTTACTCTGGCTCGTTTCAGTTTCGCACCGAGTCAAAACGAGCGCACGTGGCACACACGAGCTTAATTAACGCGCTGTCCGAGAGCTACCTCGTGCGCACAGCACACCGACTACATACACGTGCACACACACATACACACACACTCTCTGGTTTAATCTCTCAATGACGCGTACGCGCACGCTTGCAGCTATACACATAAGCTCTGTATATATTTAAGCAGCAGTACTCGCACTGCAATAGAGGCGGTACATGCATTGCGTGCACTGAGAAAGGCGGCTCGATAATCAGAGAGAGAAAATAGGTTGAGCTTCAACAACGACACCCAAATACACACATTTAATATGATGTAATATATTCTATCCTTCCATCAATTTCTTCCTGACAAAATGTAAAAAGTTCAATTTTTCAAGTTATATTTTGCAGTTAGAAATTTTCTTTTAAAAAGTGTTTTTAGGGCTCCTTCTAGTGCTTCGAGAAGCTTTTTTGCAGTTTTCTACCAGTGCAGCTTTTTTATTTCAAATATAGCTTACTTGGAGGTTATTTTCAACAAATTATAAAACATTGTTACTGTACATTAGTTATGGTATATACATTTTTACATTGTTTTTAGTAGTTCATTTTGTCATTTATTTTTTGGAGATCCATATACCTAGACGTTTCATGGGTAGGTAGCACCCAGAGTATGTTTGATCTATGTCTCACATTCCCTGTCACCTGACAGAAGTTGCGTTCGTAAAGTCCCGATGAATTAGCGCTCCACTGATAAGCATCCGATCAAGCTTTTTTTTTAAATTTTTGTCTGAAGAGATGACATTGTTTGGATTTCTAATATTCAATATAAAACTATTATTTTAGGCACGAAAAGCAGCTGTGACCAAATTTCAATGCAGATAGATTTTTTTTTGAATGTGTTGAGATGAAAGTGAATTCTTGTACGAAGAGCTTTTGGTCGCGCCACGCGCTCACACCGTATTACTTTTTTTACTGCGTACTTGCGAGTTTTTAATAGCTCACCTTGGAATTATCGACAACTATATACGCATAAACAGCACGTAGCGTTAAGTTTCAAAAATAAATTGAGCTTGAGATGTACTTTTGCAACAGCTTCGGGGTCATGGATTTTGAATTCAACGAAGCTTTGCACGCATACATAGGCACGTTATTTTTTACACATACATTTTCTTATTATTTCTTTTCTCACGCAAGCTCGCGTACGTTGTTACTGTTTATATTTACAACAATACTTGCACGACGTAAAAAGTGACTGGAAAGAGTTCAACATGCTTGCTATGTCCAGTACAAAGTTCATACTTGAGAGATATAGTTCTATCATTTTGTGAATACAAAATAGCACGAATATAAATATTCTTTCAAAAAGGAACACAGGCGTTGGCGATGGCAAAAAGCACAAATAAGAGAGTAAAGCTGCAGGACGTACAAGGAGCAACGCAAGAATATATTGCAAAACTAGTTCATAATATAAGGAACTCGCATTAAAACCGATCGCGCGGGCACTCGGTTTGCGTTGGTTCGTGTAGGTGCGGGCAGCGAGCGTGTGAGTGCACATGGGTCCGCGCGCTACAAGCGCATATAATGGGGTTGCAGCGATCGTGGGCACATGGCGGGGAGGAATGATTAATGCCAGCCGTGTTGCTCTGTTGCTGCGAGAGATATGTATTAAGCCAAGCTCGCATGTGCGGCTTTCTCTGTGCACGCGCGCCCGGCAAATAGGCGCGCAGGTGCGTTTCCGATATATATATATATTATATACACGCTCGCGCTGCTTCTGTATACTACGTCTAGCTCGTGCAAGTGTACGTGCGGCGTTCGAGCTATATACTAGTACACACCGAGGCGCCTGCTTTACTGCCACGGCTCGTTCCGAAGCATACGCGAGCACTGTATACTGTGCTATATTCATATATATAGCAGACTCTCCCACGGGATTTCGAGCTATATCTATCTCCGTGACCCATCGGCTATAATACTGACGCTCTATACCCACGCGAGTTTGCTCGTCGCGCAAATGCGATTTACTATTTTATGCATACATGTTTGTTGAAACTATCTTAGATTGCCAAAAATAAATATATATTTTTGAATTTCACGCGCACCTGTGCTTGCCTACTTGCATAATACTACCGCGCTGCAAGTACATTACATGCATGAATCGACGTGGCCGAGCTTATAATTCTCTATGAAAAAAATACGTTAAAGTGAGGATTTGCAAGTAATATGCGTATCCTTTAGTAAAATGTTCGTTTTGAATCTTTATCGAAGGTCGATATGTTTCAGCCGATACAACGAACGAAAGTGGCGCGTTATATATAATTACGAAAACACCCCCTGTCGCGCGCACAAGTTCCATCGTGCTGGCTGTTATCGGGACAAAAAATCGTTCAAGGGTATATCGTATAGCAGGGTTACTAATGTCGGTGAGCGCTACACGTGTGACAAATACAGTCGAATACATAACAGGCCAGGATTTTCTATACATACCACACGTAAACTGAAAGCGTAAAATAAGTAAACAACCCGTGTCTCTCCTTCTCTCTATCCCCACACCCTTTACCCTGTGTACATACAGAGATAGAGAGAGAGAGAGAGAGAGAGAGAGCGCGCAATATCATCAAAAAGATCACCCTTCTTGCCGCCGCTGCTACTACCACCACCACCGCCACCACAATCATCGTCGTCGTCGTCGCACATGCAATGCACGATCAGTCGCGCACGCCCGGTATGTATTATCGCACCATATCTCGAGTCACGCGAGCAAAGCTAAAAGGAAAAAAAAGAAATCTATATAACATACAGCCGCAGTAGTGTGTATAAGTAAAATGTATATCTATATACGTGGAGCGGCATACGCGCAATCGAGCGTGAATCATCGTGAAAGCGCTGCTGTATATATATAGGTATACTTCATACGCTCCGCACATGTATTGTGTACGTAATATTGCGCGTCGGGACTCGAGGGGAGGTAGTTTGTCTTTCGGTCGTACGCTCGCGAGCGCCAATGTATACCCAGGCACACACATGCACACATAGAGTCGTATAGGCCGACTGTACTGACGTTGATCGCACCCACGCGACGCGATTCATCAAAGAGAGACTCGAGGGTGAGAGCGGGATCTGCCGCTGTTGCCTACTGCCTTTATGCCTGAGAGTATATCGCCTGTCATCGTATAGCCGCGTAAAATCGCACACCAGCTCGATTATATTATACGCGTATATAAAAGTGCGAGCGAGCTAAATCTTCGCTCGGTCGCTCCACTGCACGTATATGCTATAATATATATATTGCGGCGCTCATCCGTAGAGCATATATTATAAGGGCGCGGGGCGCGTACAATGAGCGGACGAGTATTTGTGAGGGATATAATCGACTGTATAATGCTGCGGTCTGTGCTTCCAATATAATCTCTCGGTATTATTGCTCGCGCTCTACCAAACCGACTCTACACGTACATACATTTACTGTGGAGCTCGATTCGCGAGAGCTCATCGCATTGCTGGCCTTGTTCTTGCCACTTGTGCATATATATATATATATATGTTCGGACTACGAAGTCGAGCTGCACGATATCCATATCGTACTTCGTTTTTTGCTTCCTCATAGAGGAAGCTTTGTGACGGACCGATTTTCGACTTTCATAACTAATAATCGTAGAGTACTTTTACATATATATTCTTA
>CACVKI010144674.1:10912-29044 GCA_902732785.1 Trichogramma evanescens
TCAATCGGTACCCTCTGAATATTACGACACGTGACCAAAAACACGACTTTCCAGAAAACGCAAAAGAAGAAAAAATTTAACACGTGTAGTATAGGAAAAAGGCTCACGGAAACAGCTGTATCTCAGTGCAAAATCGAAATTTTGGAATTTCGAAAAATGCAATGGAAAGAGGAGGAAAAATCCTATTCAAAACTTCAATAAAAAAAATTTCAAATTTAAGGTGTATATAAGCCCTTAAATAATTTTAATCACTTTTTTTATTGCACTCGTCAGTCGCGCTGGTGCATTTTAATGCTCGATAGTTGCCGTTTTCTGTACAGGTGTCGTTTTTATCCACATCTTATAAAATTATAATTTCACTCGTCTCTAGTCTCAGTGACTGACCAATCAAAAGCCTTTATGAAAGGCTCCATATTTCGGACCATTAATTTTTTGTAAGAAATAAAAATAAAACAATAAGATTGATAAATAAGATTTTCCTGATATTTTTTATTGGTACTTGAGAAAATCGATTCGTGAATTTGGAAGGGAATGGACTAATTCATCGTTCAATTCATTAAAATCATTGATTTTTGATACTTCATATTATATTGTATTGCAAATGATTGCTTAATACATTTAAAAGCAGTTACTTCTCAAAAATTTAATGAAATACATTTTGATAATTAAGAACTCGGGCCTGATAGTAAATTAATTTGTGAAAAATTAAAATAATCTTCCAATGATTTGCCTTACAATGTTCAAGCTTAATTAATTAAATTTCACAACTAAGTGAAATTAATATAGAATATTATGTTCTTTTAATCATAGTAAAACTGAGAATTTATTTTTTAACAAAAGTGATTTTCTTATTGTATTAATAAAATCATGCGAATGGTATTATATTAGTACATGCATGTACACTGACAGATATTCTGTAATAAAAATTACTATATCCCATAACAGAAAACCACCATAGAAAAACTCGGTGCAATTTTTTCTATCGAACATAGCAATTTTTGAAATAGGATTTCTCTCCCTGTACTCAAAAAATTGCATAGAATGAATCGATGCATCGATCTGAGTACTCTCATTTTACATTCAGTCTAAAAATAAATTATTTGAAAAGCAATAATAACTTTTCTCCCAGTTTATTCATATTAAATCCCTTTTAAATAAGTGATGGAAGTATTACACATGATAGAATTTTACAAATTTTTACAAGTTTAAAATTATATGAGTTTAAAATCAATGTAATGCCGTTTAATACAAAGAAGTCTAACAATTTCGATATACGCTGATTTATAATGAAAGATTAAATTTACGAGTGTAACATTTTTAAGGGCAAGTTGAAGTGTTGAAATCTTAAACCTCAAAGACAGTGTTACAACTTCGTAGGAAATAAGATGATACGTAAAGACTTATCATCAAAGCGAGTCAAAGGATCTCGCTCGAGTACTGAGAATGTGAAAGTATAAAAAAAAATCAAAAAGTTACTTCAAAAATAAAATTTTAACTGAAAGTTATTTTTTACACCTCAATTTCGACTCTTGTAAAAAAAATGTTTTTCGATCATCGCAGTATTGCATGTGTAACATCTCATATATTATATGATGAAAACTGACAAGTTTTGATTATATCATTTAAATGTCACACATTGAATGACAAGTTTAGGACTATTAAGAATCAGGATGCGTAAAATTTCAACGATGGCTTAGTCAAAAATCGTTTAAGTTGAGTAAACAACGAAGCAATTAATTATCTTCTCAAGCAGTCGAAAAGTGTTTTTCACATAATTTGAGTTTCGGTAATGCAAGCGGTTACGCAAGAACGAAGATAGCTCTTAGCGACCATCAGCGCAAGCACCGAGGATTTGGAGGGGGATCTACAGAGGGGTAAATAGTGAGGTGAAAAAAGGAGAGAGAGAGAGAGAGAGAGAGAGAGAGAGAGAGAGAGAGAGAGAGAGAGAGAGAGAGAGAGAGGCGGAATTGCAATAGTGCGCTCTCAAGCTCGAGTACTAGAAAGAGAGAAATCTCGTGACAGCGCCAGAGTATTGCACCCCCGTAACTGCAGCAAGATTGATTATCATACTTTTATTCGATGGGCATCTCTTGGAGAGGATATCAGGACGCCCACGATGGTGGTGGTGGTGTCTGGCCAGGTGCAGAGCACTGATAGGTCGATTTACGTTCCATTAGTAGGATGAAATAGCTTGCATCGCTGACTTGGCTCTTTCTCTCTCCCTCTCACTTGCTTTCACTCTCTGACTCACTATGGACTATCTACTTGCAGACGCACTCTTGAACGATTCCAGTAGCACTAACAAATCCAATTAAAGATTTCTACACCTACAGCTAAGTTAGTCGAGTGGATGTTCCACAATTATCACCGAGTCGAAAGCAAAAAAGTCCCCTCGGCTTTCAACAACTTAACTCGATACTATTTTTTAATGAAATTGTCATTTCATCTTTTCATCGTTGCGACTGTTTTTTGAGGCAATATTCGCTCGTTCGAATATTTTGAATGCGACGCGTTTTCGAAATTACGATATCGTCATTGCTGGTCGGGCGAGCGAGCATATACTTAACCAAGGGCTGTGCATAAGCGAGGCTTTTCAATGGATTTCGAACGCACGAGCCCACGGAGATTGGCTGTGTATATTATACGTACACAGCCATAAAGAGCACACACGCGTATATTGCGCACATACGCGCGCGCACACACATGCGCATACATTCGTTGACGCGCTTGCACTCACACATCATACACATTAGAGAAGAGGAGGACTGCATTTGCACGGATGATGCATTGCAAAAGCGTAGCGTTATAATCGCTTTGGCGGATTGCTGCCTGTAACTACACTAGCCTCCGGGTCCGACCACAGCCCTATTATATTGAATATTCTAATTACCGCTGCTCTATTTCATTTCCCCGGAGAGTAATGACGAGCTGTCTCTCAGGCTCTGTTACCATTCGAACGAGCTGTCTCTCTCTTTCTCTTTCTCTCTCTCATCGAACGGATTACACATCTATGGCATCTCTGTCACAATGACTCGTTACTTGTGCCTAGGAATATGCCTTTCAATATTAGGAAACAACCCCTTTAAAAATACCTCATAGATTCAGAATGAAAAACCTCCCAAATCACTCTTCGAGCTTTGAAATTTTTCCGAACATTTGTAAGGTCAACGTTAACAAGTAATGGGTCTGAAAAAATAAAGTCGACGAACCTGCTCGTTTGTCCTTATTCAGCGTTGAGACGTCGTCATTTTGAATAACTAGGTCCTTTGGATCGATATCGCCTAACAGTCAAAAACTCCAAGAAACCTGAAAATTATCGATTGCTTTAAAAAATCATAGTAATATGCAACATATTCGTATTATTTTCGAAACGATTTAAAGTAAATATTTCTCATATTGTTTATATTTTTTTGAAGTTTTTATAAATACATATATCCAACATTGCACGCACGTCGTCGAAAAAGTATAAACTCAGCAACACAATGAATATATAAAACACAGATTGAAAAGCCGAGTCGTAGGCAGACAAAGCTTTTCTCCCTGCAAAAGAAGGAAAAAATAGAGCACAAAAACGGATAGAAAGAGAAAAAGAAGAAATAAGAGACACACAGAGGTCGAGTGCGCGTAATCAGCGGTCTATCGGAACGTGGGCTGCTGCCGCTGCCGCCGCGCAGTTGAATCGACCTCGCGAGAGAACCGAGAGACCGACAATATTCAAGATAAGAGCCACTGGAAGAGAAATAAAAACAAAAAGTCGAAATCCTGATCTATAGAAAAAAAGCAATCTCACAGTCATAGACATCTATACCTTGAGTGTACAAACTATCAACAATATACGTATGATTCATGCAAAGAGGTCGACTATATCGTATCATAAATAAAGGTTGGCCTCTTGCTTGTAACATTTGTTGGACACTTAATTATAATGTCATCATACAGTGCATACTCCAAGAGCCAATGTCCATTACTTCTAGCTACAAGATCAAACATATTCTATAGTTGAAGTACTAATGGTAGTGGTAGTGGTAATCGTCTGTCGATTCAAGTAAATTAGCCATGAAAAGTTACATATATCCCAAGAAAATTTTCCAAACTTTTTACATGAAACGAAAAAGTTCGCAAGGAGTATCATGAACGCGTTGCAGTTTTCAAGTATTTTTTTTCTTTCAATTTTTCAAAAATTTCACATTTTAGTCCTATCAAAGGGCTGCTTACAATGTCATCTCACCTTAAAGTTTGAGCAAACTAGTCTAAAACTGAAAGTGACTTAACAAAGCGGAAACTCAAGTTGCCTACTAATCATTTTAATAATTAGATAGTTTAAGAGACAATTTTCCTAGGCAAATTTCATTCATCGTCGCGCAAAAACTATCACTAAAAACAACTTAGAAGATCGTTTTTGTCATTACATAATATATATTCCACGTTCCATACATGTTTCCATTCTAATTCGGAAATCATAATAATAAATTTCTTGAAATTCAGCGATGAAATGTCAACTAAAAGCGATAAATTTTAATTATACGTACATATTGTAAAGAACGTAAAAAAGACAGCGGGTCTATTTTCACTCACTTTATGACAAGCAAACAGTCGGCAGGCAAGATTTGATTTTCGAGGCGTTTAGAAGAAAAGTTTTATGAAATCGCAAGCGTACGCGACGCAATGTAACTCAGTGAAAAAGTCCGGAAACGAGGAGGCAGCAGCGCCGTAAAGGTAGTAGGTATGCAACGAGGAGGGAGAGAGGCTGGCGCGGCGCACGGCAAGAGCAGTGCTAGAAAAAAACGAGAAGCATGACGCAAAGGCTACATACACGTATACACACGCGCACATGCATGCAGAGAGAGAGAGAGAGACGCGAGGCGCGCACACACTCGGGGAGCCAGCTGGAGAGAAATGCACACTTTCTTGGGGGCAATTTTTCTCCATTCCAACGGAAATACCACGTGCCAAGGCGGAAAACAAGCTGCCTTGCAGCCGAGCACGCCATCCAGCGTATATAAACAAATCCCGAGGAACACTACGTTATTTCGCATGATGGAAGAGCGAGCGAGCGAGGGATACTCGTTTTTTCTCAAGTGAAAAAAATGAAAACGCGCAATTCAAACATTTTCACAAACTATACACAGTGGGCTCCAGTTATTTATTCGATTCAATGCCATCCATTGTGCTGTGTTTTTATATCACTAAAAAAAAACTTGACAACGAAACATAATACCGTGCGAGAATGTATACATGCTAATCTTCACCCTGAAAATATGATGCAAAAATGACCGAATTTAACGATACGTTTACAAAAAAAACGAAAACATATCTTTTGACGAAAATATGGAACAATCCTAAAGGTCAGAGTTGCAAACTCATTTCATAAGGCGAATTTTTGGACCTTTGTAAAAATTTGTACATTTTTTATTTGAAATGTACAAATAATACACGTATGCTTTACATACCAAACAACACGTTCCAAAAAATGTCCGACTCCAGCAGAATAAGCGATTTAATTAAGCCGCGTTCATAGGCAAAGGAACGTCAAAAAAAATTCTTTGATAAAATATAAATTCCATTTCAATTAATTAATGAATATTAATGAACAATTAATAACGAATAATTAACAATCAAAAATTAATCATTGTTAACCGCTGCGAAAGTGAATTTTTTAAAATAATTTCTATGGAGATTCCCAATCCTTTTCCAGTAGTTGAGGATTTTTAAAAATTTTTGTGTTAAAATTCTTAAAATTGAGTCTGCAAGGATATTTTCTAAATAAATTACATGAAAACTAAATAGATAAAATAAACTTGAAATTTTTACAAATTTCTAATAACTGCACTTTTTCCAACGTTCATTGAGTGCGTTCATTTTTTGAATCGCAATGTTGCTTTCGCGTAGTCCCGTATCACACGATGATACGTGAAGTAACGAAAAACTTCGGATGAGCGAATGCGATGATTGTTTCGAGTAAATTAAATGAAAGTTAATTGAGAAAAATATATGAATAATCGAGCTGGCTACTTCAATCGAAGTAGTTGAACACGATTGGCGGGCATGGCCGTTGCCGATACACACAATGCACGCGGATAAATACCAAACATGCGCTCGTCAGGTATTTATCGATGAAGAATTTGATTATGTAGAAGCAGCAAATGTTCCGATAAGCAGATTAACAACATTAATAATAGTAAAACGCGGTTTCGGAACAGCGGGGAAAGGGGGGGTCAGAGATTTCTCGCGATAGAGGAAAAATATGGAGGCACCTCTGGAGGATGGAAGATAAGGGTTTAATACAAACGATAAATTCGCTGAAACCCGTTTGTATGGGGTCAAGTAGCACTCGAGTTTTTGGGATACGCTCGCGTCGTTTGAGCTTATCGGTGCTGCTCTTCATTTAGTTTCGAATATAACGATAGAATTGTGTGTATATGCGATCGCGTATACTTACAAAGTCAACAGTATAATCATTTGTGCTCTGTACACACACACATACATTGGGGCACATATAATACTAATACGCGTATGCGGAGGAGCGAAGCGATTCCGCGAGAGCAATGAATAGCGAACCGCACGACGCCGCAGCAGCAGCAGCGGTGCAGCTCGGGAATATACGGCTGCAGCTAGGAATGAAAATTAATCGCGTGAACGTATTATATAAGAGTGCTGCTCCCCGCTCGCGCACCCCCCAAAGTAAGCTATGAATTCATATACGTATACATATCTGCGCGCGTCTGTTATGATGCGCGCGAGGCGGCGGTTGCTATATCCACGGGGATGCACCCTGTCGACTGCACTAGGCCAAGCCTCGACGTAGACAAGAAAGATCGCGAGGGTTATTTATGTCGCCGCGCCACGGAGGCAGCGGGGCATATTTCAGTCGGTTGGCCGTGTGCGCGCGCGAGATATCGAAGAGAGCGTCGAGTCCGGTATCTCTCGCGCGTCTAGGCATATACTGCATGTATAGTGCGGCGGAAAAATTTTCAGGAATGCACTCGATCTCTGGGTAGACGCACGAGCCCGTATCCGCAAACCGTGATATAAGAGTCGCAACGGAGGTTTTCTTGTGCTTCTTTCCACCGCAGGAGCATACACGAGTATACTTAATAATTAAAGTTACCGACGCGCAAGACATCGTCGGAGAATATGTATATATAATATGCAGCAACGTACACGCGCGAGTTATACGATGAAACATGTAATGAAAGGCAGCTGTAAGCCGCCATCGAGCGACTAGCAGGCAGCAGCGGCAAATTTTCAACGCTCATTTGCAGACGAACGCTATTTTACAACACACTACATTTAATCCGTTTTTCTTCCATTGCTGCTTACATGCGCGCGCCCCTCGCCGCCGATGTACACTGCAGCTGCGCTAGTCGGTTACTGGGTACTACGTAGCGGCGGCGCGCACTGCTGCTCGAGTTTATATGTTCCACGTATAGCGTATGTATGTATGTATTAAATTATGCTGTTCGCGTCTTTCTATTTGCATTTGAATGAGAAAAAGAGGGAAAATTCTGCTTCTGCTTCTGGAAATGTTTGCTACGCACGCGGTGGCATACAGTACCATATCTAGGCAGCAGCAGCAGCAGCGGTCGTGTAGACGAGAGAGAGCTAGCGTTTAACTTGTGCGCCGCAGCTAAAGGGCTGCTGCTTCTGCATTGCTGCCACTACCAAAGCGCCTTTCTCTGTCTCTCTTGGCCTGCGTACGCCTCTTTCAAGAAAGACAATCGCGAACAATGCAACAGACACGAGTGATTCGTAGATTGTAGCAAATCTCGCATTTTCAACTGCCTGCACAATAAACCTAGCCTTGAAGATAAAAATGAAAAATTCTACTGTTATTATTGTCTAAGCCAATTAGTATGCATCTTTGTACGTAATTCGTAGCATCTTGGAGCTAAAAGGGCGATATCTAAATTTTTAATTCATCTGAATTCAAAGGGTTCAAAAGTGCACTCAACCATTTCGATAAATAACTTATCGAGGTGACGAAGCCTTTTGGTTAACCACATCAATGGTCCAACAGTCGAATACGATCTACTGTAACTTGAGTGTATACGTTACTAGAATAGCTTATTCGAGCGGATCAGCTTGACAAACACTTTTTATTATTGATAAACGTGCACGTACATGCGAGTATGTTCCGGGACGAAACTTGATTGGCCATGCGTGCGCCTGCCTGCCTGCCGGCTTGGCTGGTTCAGGAAAAAACGAAACACGAACTGCTCAAGGAGGCGGCTGAGAATGTGGAAGGAGGGAGAATTATGAATATAGTCGAGCCGACGTATAAAGCGAAAAAGCTATTACGGGCATGGAAGCAGGCTAGCGCACGAGAGAAGGAATCACGCGAAACGCTCGGAACTAATTGGCTTGTCGAGTGGGGTCGCGCTGATGCAGTAGTACAAGCCTACGAACGGTCAGCCGTAGTGTATGCTCCGTTCTTATAGTAGTAGCTCGCGCGACTCGTGCACGACCGAATCATCATCGCACCTGTTTTTGTGCCGTGTATTATATAGCAGGCGATAGTCGGCGAGAAGCCTCATTATCGAGTACACGCTGCGAGCAGCAGCTCGTGCTGTTGCACCCGCATGTGTATATACAAATGTCCGTACGTATTATATATGTAGGTATGTCAGTGTATGTGTGCAGTGCGCAACATACAAACACGCAGAGCGACCGAGCGACTCACGCGAAAGGCGGTTCGCGTGTTTGCGCTTCCTCCTCGGGGACTGTCGGCGCTCGGCCAGGAGAGAGACGAAGAGAGAGAGAGTGGTTCGATCGATCGCAGAGCCTCGAGTTTGTGGCTCGCTCGCTACTCGACACTCGACACCGACGCCCTGCCGGCCGACACGTGCCGGCCAGTCCCGTCGTTGTGCCGTCGTCGTCGTCGTCATCGTCGGTCAACTCACTAATGAGCGGCGGCAGCTTCGACTGTATACGCACCTGACGCTGCCGCTCCTGCTGCCACCACCTTTCATTTCCCGATTTTCTCTGTGCTGCTTCGGTTCCGCCGCGCATTCCTTTGACGCGGCGCCGCCGCGCTATCATCAACGTCCGCTCATCGCTAAAGCTGCACGTCGAGAGCCACTGCTACCAACGGTACAATTACGACATTTCATGCGTATTATATGCGCAGCAGCTCTACCTTGTAAAATTTGCCAAGTAAACATTTTCTGTAATTTAAGCTTTGCATGGGAATATTTGTGGCTTGTATCCAACTGAGCAACTGATTACGTTAGCACTTTCCGTCGACTAATTAAAATGTGACGGAGCTCTTTTTTCTTCCTTTCTTTTTTACTGCACGCTTCACGATAATGTACGTTGAATGTATATGTATGCTTCAATCGAGTAACAGGATGCTTGCGAAAGAGAATCATTTTTACTGGGATTAATTCAGGCAAACATTGAACCTCGACGATTGTGTACACATTATTTCATTTATTCTTCGAGTCTAGACATTATCCAGCTGACCACGGAAATTCTTATAAAATAAAATGATTTTATTAATTTCACGAGGAATTAAGTTGTCAAGAAATTCGCGACAAAGTTATTTAACTGTCTGTAATGGTGTGCTTTTCCAATAAAGATCGAAATGTCATTACGTAGCTTACATTGGCGCGGCAAACAACTTCTTCAAAGAGAACCGAACCGAGAGTCCCCAATGAGCGCAATGTAAATAAAATTAACTCTGATGTCATTGCAAAGTTACACGAGGGGTTTTAAGGAACAAAATGAAGACATAAATGGATGCTTTGCACGCGCGCAGAAAGATAGAAAAAGAGAAAAAGAAAACTTGTGGAGCGCGCGCGCAACAAAGTTGTTGTGTTGAGAGAACGATATAAAACGACGACGGGGCGGAAAGGAGGAATGATTGAGAGGTAGGGCCAATTAAGACGAAAGAAAGCAACTTGATAAAGTGAAAAAGATATAAGCCGTATTAATAACATTTCGCCGGGTAATATTGTAGCTCGCTGAAGAAGCAGAAGAAGCAGCAGCAATGCAGCGCAATGAAAGAAGCATACACACAGTACGTATACGCGTAGATTGTATTTTCTTCTCTCTCTCCACTCGTGTTGTAGCGAACGCGCGCGCGCAAATGCACATTTTTAAGCAGCGTAAGTGTGTAATATATATACACTCGGGGGCGCCGAGCGCACACACCACACATACGCAAAGAGACGACGTAGCGCGAAAAGTATAATAGAGCGCGCGGTAGTCATAGAAGTAGAGAAAAAGCAGTAGCAGCTAGTAGCAGCAATGAAGAAAAGGGTAAGAAAAGAAGACGGCATGGTGCACGGATTAAACAGCTCTTCTCGCGACTTTAAGCGGCTGCAACTACTAGCCTCTCTCTCTCGTTTTCTCTTTCGCAAGCAGTAATCTTCTCTATCCTCTTGCCTCTCTCTGGCTTCTTTAACTTTTCTTTTATTTTTGCATACGCGTTTTTCTTTCACACTCGTACCATGCGAGCGAGCAAACAACGTCAAAAGGTACACCCAGCGCGTCCCGGGCCAAGGGCTTCTTCTGCCTTACGCATACAGAGAGAGACTGAAGAAGGAGGAGCTGTATGTATGTGCGAGCCTTGCAGTATTAGTATAGTTGCAGGATATAACATTACATCGGTGAATAGAGTCCCAGCAACAGCATCAGTATCGTAGGGGCCAAGCTGCTGCCGCTGCTACTGCTACTGCTGCTGGATGTGTGCATCGTGTGCCGCAGATCCATACGATACATCGTACATCGTGTGGCTTAGGGATCAGAGGAATTAGTAGCTGCCGCCCGCCATGTTTTGTTGTTTAACGGGAGCAAACGTGCCTGCAGAGAGCGAACGAGTGAGAGAGAGAGCAACAGCGTCGGGATCTAGGCGAGCTTCTGCAACTGAGGAGCCTAGCAATTGCGGTTACACATCGAACTATCCCGCAGTTTCCTCGATTAAGGAAACACGAGAATTACGCTTTGCCACCAGCTTGATCAAAGGCCCGCAAAAGCTCGTAGTGCACGTATGCTGCCACTGCTGCCGCCACGTACTGCACGCGTTATACCGCTGCTGCTGCTACTTCTGGCGATGGCGCAAGCTATATAGCGCCGAGTTACTGCTTATTCATGAAAGTAAGACTCGTTTCACGCTTTAGCGGTAACGAGTACAAGTAAATGTCGCGTAGTTACTTTGATCAATGCAAGCGCGCTTCACGCTTCGTGAAGAATTAACAACTGGGCCGCAGAAATACGTATACTATACGCGCTATTGGCGCAGCTGTGTGATGAATCGATATTTCTCTCCTCTTCTTCCCACCGCTGCCGCTGCCG
The DNA here is from genome assembly GCA_902732785.1 of Trichogramma evanescens. Taxonomy (NCBI): domain Eukaryota; kingdom Metazoa; phylum Arthropoda; class Insecta; order Hymenoptera; family Trichogrammatidae; genus Trichogramma; species Trichogramma evanescens. The sequence continues at coordinate 22,208 of CACVKI010144674.1, forward strand.
TTACTATACCATTACCACCGCACCGCGTCGAAGCTCTCCTCTCATTTTTCTTGTAAAGGCAAGTGTAATCGATGCAACCTGCGCGCACCAAAGCAGCTTTGCGCTCTAGCCTCTTCACCTGCGCTTTTACGCTGGGATTTACAGCAAACGTCAAAGCTCGCTAGGATGCACATCGATCATGGCTTTGATTCGGCTATCGTTTTGAGCGGCCTTTCCTGCGCACAGGCCTGCCATCGATGACTTTATTACCAGCTACAGCGTTGTGTAGTTGCAGCGGGCGAAAAGATAGGTCGAACCTTTTTTTTAGCCCTTTACATCGGCAGGCAAAAAAGCGCGTGAAGCGAAAAGCTTGCTTCAGCAATCTCTCTCTCTCTCTCTTTCTCTCTCTCTCTCTTTCAGTGTTCCGCGCGTCAAACTGCTAATCTCTACCTCCTAGTTTGCAGTACTATGGTTCGGCTATAGTGCTAACTGTGCCACGTACACGGCATGCGTACATATCACAGGTGTGTCAGCAGCCTTTTGCGCGCTAGCTAGTGCCAAAGAAAATTCGCGTGCACACATCAATACTTTTTCTATCCATCCCTCTCTTTCTCTCTTCACTTCGTAACTTGAACAGAAAAAAAATGCAATTCGATACAAGGATGAGCTTTTTCGCGCGCTCTTTCACTCGTTATAAACGCACGAGCACATGCTTTAGCGGATTTTACGCGCGCTCTCTTTCTCTCTGTTGAAAAAAAAAGAGAAGAAAACAGAAAAATAATAATAACAATAATTAACAGAATGATAAATATGCGTGTTTCGCTAAACGATCGGCATAAACTGAAAAAGAGGGGCCGGGGCACAATGTGTGAAAATGAGAGCGCGGACGCGAGCCAGAAATGTCGCGCGATAGAAAAAAAAATCTCTACGTGACTTGGATTTCTTCTCAACGTTCGACAGCATACTTTGAATAGCTAAACGAACACGAATTCGTGCTCATTTTTATCGAGTATCTCGCGGTTCGTTATAAATCCATATAGACATAAATACGTATAGCCGGCGCGCGCGAATTCGTTGCTGCTAATCTCTGATGCAGGTCATAAAGGTTACCTGGCGATCGATATATTTTCGCTCCTCTCGTTTAATATGTGTGAAAAATGAGCATGCCAAGTACACGGCACGAGTTAAAAATTAATGTTCAACGGTGGATAAAAGTCATATATTAATCAGTATCGTATTAAAAACGCTACAAGCCTCAGGTTCGGTATGTCAGATGGTGCGAATGACGTAAAGATATTAAAAGAAAGATCGCGCAAGTCGAAAACAAGGGCATGGGAGCGCGCAAGCCAAGCCAGGGGTTTCTTAATGATCTCAAGAGAAATTCGTTACTGTCTCGAACATGCAGTTGCCTATAGCGCAAGAGCAATGCGCTTGCTTGCTCATACACACGAAGAGCGCAAGCTCACTGTAGCTCTTTGTAACAAAAAAAAAAGATCCGGAAAGCCGATGCGAAAGATGAAAGGCAACGCAGTTGAGTGTCTTAATTATTCTCGAGGACTACTTTGACGAAGGAGCCAGAAGACCACTGAAGTATGAAAGTAAGTGCTGCAAGGGTAACATTTTCTTTGCAACTTATTTAGAAAACATCAATTTGTATTAATAACGGCAAAGTAACTGCGAGGCAAAAACAACGAGCTAGAGCTTGACAGGGCAAACATTCGCTGTGAGAAAACAAAATTATAATTGGAAATGCAGTTGACCGACGCCATCTAGACTGACGGTATTATTCTTTTATACGTGTGCTTCAAACAAGCTTGAATAATTAACTACATAGGTAGCATAGTTCCTCTCCACATAGCGATCACGAAAATTAGAATGTAAGTGTTTGAATAGCCGACCATATATAAATGAGCTTTCCATTTGCTTCAAATTTAATATATATGTCAGATGTGACCTACTTTCAAAGACAAAATTTGAAAAAAAATATTATAAAAATTTTTTTTTCCAGAACTTGATAATACATTCGAATAAATTTATTGAATAAAGTAGTAAAATCGTGCTTTGACTTATACAGTTATTTTTACTAACCCTGTTGCGGATTTACATATAAGTGTACTCGCCATCTAATGGTGGAATCTTGAAGTAGTATGATCGTACAACGTAAAATTAATCTAATTTTTTTCAATCAGCCCAGTCGTCTTTTTTTTGTCATTAAGCCATTGTTAGTACTGAGAATTTCATAGCTGAAAGGTTGGCTGAAATGGTTAAATTTAAATTCTACGAAAATGTGTTTAACCCGTCTCAAGACCATGATTATTGTCAACTGTATATGATTAGAGCTGTAACCGCAATGGGAAATGTAGTCTGAAGTAATAAGCTCGGAAGTCAGCTCATTAAAATGTTTTTTTAACGATTCGCGGTCGCATTGGTGAAAATTCTCCCTTGCCTTTACATATTTTTTCTGACTCTTGGAGTAATTTTTTTTTCTCCAACTTATCAAAAAAGGTGATCGACAAAACGCACAAGATATTATGCATCCGAGCGCGCCCATCATTATCTGGCGGGCGCCTAGGAAAAGGAAATGACACGAGGAGAGAGGAGGGGGTACAGCAAAAACCAAAATGAAACAGAGCTTTTGCTTATGCATAATTCACGATGTCTACAGTCGACTACGACGAGCGAGCGCATCCTCATCATTTATGTTCTGGCACATTTACATCGTAATCTTGCCACTTGAATTTTTCAGTCGCAAAACCTGTGAATTTTTCAGTGGCCCCCCACAGCAGCAGCAGCAACAGAAGAATTTACGAGGCAGAAGAACTTAAACGAAGACGTGCGTTTTTAGCGGTTTACCTTCGGGGACTCGAACTATTGACAGGTTAGTGCCACGCGCGTGGGCTGCGCTGTACAGTGTTGGGCGTTGCGAGGCGCGCAAGACTTACGGGGCGAAAACGCGATAGCGCACGAGTCACCTCACAACGATCCCCGTTGTTCGTAACCTCAAGAAGGCATGCCTGGGTGTATAGCGTCAGTTTCTCTTTCTCCGAGGCGAGCGTCGATCGAGCCGGAGGCATCTTCGTAAGCCTCGTGCTGTGACCTGGGTAGTTCACTCGAATGAGTAATAGAGAGCGAGATAAAAAAAGAAAGAATAATTTTATACAAAAAAGTAAAGTAAAAAATAACTACAGCAGAATTTCAGCACCGTACAGTGTACCTGGGCAGTTGGTTCGGGCATTCGCAGAAAAATAAACGGGCGAAAAGAAAGGTATAGAAGCAAAAGTGAAAATCGCAGTAGCAGCACCAGCAGCAGCACGTATTGGCAGAACAAATAGAGGATCGCGCAAAACCAACGCACAGCGCAGGCAGAGAAAGGTAAAAAGTCGTATAGTCGTTGCTGCTGCAGGCAGTATGGGCTCGAGCAGTCGAAGCCTGTGGCGAAGGATGGACTCTCGCAACACAGCAGCAGCAGCAGCAGCCACTGCGATTGGTTTAATTGAGAGAGAAGGCGAGCGAGCAGGCAGGCAGGCGCGCGCGCGCCAGATAGAGAGCTATTGTGCTCGGACGTTAATTTGTGCGACATAAAGCAACGACGGCAACAGCAGTGGCAACAGCATCAGCAGCAGCAGCTCTAACAGGCCCCGGGCAGTTTGCCGGCTAAATGAAAATGCAGCTTCTTCTTTCGCTCGTTATCGCTGGCTGAGCGTAGGCAGGCAGAGCAGCGACTCTTCTCTCGACTTTCATGCATTACGTAGCAGCAGCCCAAGAGCTTTCGTGCTAGCTGCTCAATGCTAGATCGTTGAGTTTATAATGGCCCAATTGATAAGAAAGTTTCGACCGACTACTGTGGAGCGCTGTGCAGCCTCCTCCTCCTCCTCCACCTCCCAGAGCTTCAGCTATAAAGTTTCTCCCTGCCGTTATATTCCCGTTCTCTCTTATAGCCGGACGCTTTTCATCTTCCATATTATTTCTTATAGAAACGCGGTTATACAATTAGACTGACGTTATAATGTGCACTGCAGCTGCCCGAGCGAGTTGAGCGGCAAATTTTTCGCAGCCAGTCAGTGATACCCTCTTATTATCTGTTCCAGAACCTTGAGCCCCAGCCGTGGAACTTCTTTCTTTCAGTTTGATTTTTCATAGTATTATTTGCTCTTGGTGCGAGTCGCAAGAACTCGAGATTCATTGACGTCCTCCACGGACCGAAGACGAGCTATTATTATTAAACTATAATCAACATTAATGCTCCTTACAACCCGAGGTAAAAGCTCCTTGGCTGCAGCTTTTAAATATAAAAAATAGCGTTGGAACACAGACTCGCGCGCAGAGCTAGCTAGTTATTCGTACACTAGGCTAGATTCATGGCGAAGACGCGCTGCTGCTGTCGTCGCTGCCACGGCGTCGTCTTCCTTTCTCGCGCCCTCGTAATTACACATCAAAGTTTAAATCAAAATAAACGCTTGCACAACGTGCGAGGAGAGGGAAAAGAGAGGGGCGCGAGCAAGCTGGGCGTGAGGTTGTGCACCGTGGTAGAGAGTGGAGCACACCGGGGAGCGAGACGCAACGGCGGCGGCGGCAAGCGTAGCAGAAGCGTCAGCACAGCTATACGCATAGAGAGAGAGAGAGAGAGAGAGAGAGAGAGCGCGTCCTTTTGGAAGCGGTTCATATACGGCGGCGGCGGTATGCAGTAGAACAACGAGGCCGCAAGCAAAAAGCCGGAATGTGCAGTATCTAATTTGCATTTTGCGTGCTACTTCGTTATGAAGTTACGTGGAACGCATTACATTGCAGGGGAGGAGGAAGGTGAGCGAGAAGAGGGGTATGTTGGGTGGTGGGGCGTACGAAGCCACGAGGGGTTATTTTTTTATGAATGGCACTAATTATCGCTCCATTAATGCGGAGAAGAAAAATTGTATTAAACAGTTTCAGCTTTCGCTGTTTAAGGGTTCGACCGGATTAGCTCGTGTTCAATTATTAATTAAGCTCGAAACTAGATGCTTGCGGATTAGACGCTGTATGTATGAAGAGATGAGCTTACACTACGAGCAAACATCAAGTGACGCGCGAGTGTTCACGAGAACGACACCGGGTATATTCAAGTGGTGATCATTTTAGATAAACATTTGCCAAAAAATATGCTCTCTCTCTCGCAGCAACGTGACTCAAAAGCAAGAGCTTAAACAATTGAGAGCCCGTTTTTCTAAGCAAATGTAGAAATATCAATTGATGCTTTTACTCACTGATACTACGTAGCTTTCTTTCTCTTTTCTCTCTCTCTCTCTCTTTCTTTCGCACTACTCTTGCAAACCCGTCTCCTCGCAAATTCTCTTTTATTTATCATTTGCTCTCTTGACCCTTAAGCCCTTCTATCTGATTACCATGAATTCGAAAGGGTGGACGGCGTTTCGAGTGTACACGAAAGAGCACACGGGCAACGACTGTACAAAGTACTGTCATCGATTTTCGATAGAACCTTATATACATTCAATGCAGAAACGACGTCAATAAAGCCGTTCCGCATTATTGTGCAGTTTACGATGCATCCGCAACTTTGCTTTACACGCCACTTTCATTTCGTTTCGAAGATTAAAATCTTTTCTAGCCGTGTCATCCCTTTCGATTGCTGTACTAGCAGCAGCAGCAGCAGCCTCGTCCCGATGAATCAACTATTAGGATCTATATATTCTCTCTGCCTACTGTATATGTACGTTCATGTCGGCTGTTATACAGATTTTCTTCATTCCTGTTTCCCTGCTGTTTACTTAACCCCTCTCAGTATATCTTTTTTTCCTTCCCTTTTATCTTTTTTTCTTCGTTCTTGGCCCTTTAATCAATCAAAGCTTCAAGTGAAATCTCATGAAATCGTATAACTGTAGATTATATCCGAAAATAGATGAGTATGTTACTCCAATTATTCAAGTGACCCCAAAATATATTTTTGTATTTCAACATAGATCTTGTAAATAAGCGATTTCGATCGCAGGAGATTTGTTTTATACATTAGGATAATCAAAAAACTACAGAATTTTATCAAGATGTCCTTCGAAAAAGTTGTTCCAGAGTTATATATTTTTTCTACAGTGATTGCTACAAGAGTGACCAAACAAGATGAAGTCTTTCGACTTTTTTCTGCTTGCTCATCGAATTTTAAGTTTTTAATCCAATATTCACTTACTCTTGTAACAAGATGACAAAAAAAATTATGAATAAAATTATAAAACTAATAATGCGAAAATTGTGACGAGTTTTTTTTATATAGTGTATATGTAGGCGAGTTCCTTCATTTATCTCAAATAATGAGAGCAATTACATGCAATTCTCAAAATGAACATCTTTTTCGTACCGTGCAGGATTTTACACAATTGATATCATGATGATCATTCGGGTCAACCAGAAGCGGTAAAAGTAAATCCTCGTGAAAATCTGAAACAGAGCCCGAGCTGAACATAGTAGAGCAGAAGCAGTCGGTAATGAAGCGAGATATAAGAAGGCAAAGCTCGGCAAAACGAAGGTCTTGCGAAAAAGAAATATACGATAAGAGAAAAAATCAAAAACACAGAGAGAAAGTGGAGCAAAGGAAGAAGAAAGTATATATAGGCAAGTCGAAGAACTAACAAGGAGAGCTTTTCAGGTCCGGGTCATGGATTTGCTCCAAAATTTTTTTGCGGTCTCCTGGTACCCAATACTGAAGCTCCCTGTGCTTAGTTTGATCCAATGGGCCTTAGGGCCCATTTTGTAGAGGATTTTCCACCTTATAAAAAAATCTTTGTTATTTTCTATATCGATATAGAAGTACTTAAACAAAAAAATGCAACGATCAAAAGTTTTAAAATTTTTCAAAGAATCTGCTTGAATTTTTTC
>CACVKI010144675.1:0-99207 GCA_902732785.1 Trichogramma evanescens
CGTTTTGCTCTAATGCCAACAAGACGAGCGTCGGCTCTGGCAACTCTCAATGCAACGTAAGCATTGAATTTCTTTTCATCTTCAGTGATGACTCGGGCCATTGCTTTGGCAGATGGAGCCTTAACACCCTCTGGCATCACTTTGCCCTTAAGTTGAGTTGTTACAGCTTGTGACTGTTCAGTCTCTCCCTTCTTGATCTGAAAAACATGAAATTGTTCGTAAAATATTCTTTGGCAATTACATTCATAAACATGAATGAACACATGACAAATAGATTAAAATATTTGGTATTTTAGATGTTAATTCAAAATTTAATTAAAAACATAGAATAGACTTTTGTAACATACCTTTTTGGGATTTGTAGGGAACAGAATAAGTCTTGTCTTATATTCCTTTAGCCTTTGGACATTTTGTTGGAGGCTTTCAACTGACTTGTTCCTCCTGCGGGGATCTACAGTGATGCCAATGGTCTGGGCATAGCGTTTGTTGAGCCCACTAGCTTTAAGTTCAGCAAGAGTGAATCCTCTACCTTCCCTGACTTTCTTGTGGTAACGCTGGGTTGGGCAGTGTACTACTGGCCTCAATTTCTCAGATGGCCTGCAAGAGTAATTTATAATTAGTATCATGAATGGCATGTACATAATTGGTAGAAATTTGGAATATAAAATGCTGGTAAATTACCTTGGGGCAACAGTGCGTGCTTTCTTGATGCGATTGGTCCTCCGTCTGATTTTGCGCATGGGCTGGTTGAACCAGGTGCGGACATACCTTTGCCAGTCCTTGTGGCAATGGACATTTGGGATAATGTTGTTACCCTTACCCATCGTGCCCTATTGCAATAAATGAATAGAAAAATCTCAATTAATTATTTGTAGACTAAGATACAATGTGATAGTTATTATAGTTAATTCATTAACATTGAAATCAAACAAATATACTGGTATAACTAGTCAGTCTCACAGTATTAACATCTTCAAGCAAAATTTGAATTCAACATTTGCACTCAATCACTGATTTAATACGAAACACATGTTTTTACGATAACCTATTGAAATGCACGAATCAGTCATGCCCAAAAAACATATATTTCATCATTTTAATTTATAAATATTACTGTTGGACAAAATTTCACTTGTCCAACAATAATTAGAGTTTGTTACATTTTGTAAATGTTTGCGATGTTAACAAATTTCATTGATATTATTAATGAAATCGGGCTTACGTGTTAATCTACGGAGGTAGGATCTGAAAGGAAAGAATTAGTAGGCGTCTGCGAGTATGAGTAGGTTAGACTCCACGGCGTATGGAAACCGTGCGCGTTACACTTCACACTGCACAAGCACATGGTGAGTCAATGGCGCTAAAAATTTGAACGAGACGATTTCTCGAACTTGGACGCTTTTTTTAAATTAATAATTTAGAAAGCATCAATGACTTTTTTTTTGAAAAATTATCAGGACGACATTGAGTAAAAATTAATAATTTTCCGATAACGGAATTCAGATAATTCTAATAAGAATCCTTTTGTATTTTTAAAATCCCTAAAAAATGTCAGAAGAGAACTTTTTTGTTTCATAACAACGAAAAAGTAATTTTTCACTAAACGAACGATTTCATATCAACATAATTAGAGGGAAAATTTTTCGAATACTATAAGATAATGAATCAATTTCACTGAATTAAGGTGTTATATTTAATTTTCCAAATTGTTGAATTTAATCAAATAATTGCATACAAGAAAAAGTTTTTCAATTTTCCAATGCGAGCCTCAGGTAAGTAATTTGCCCTTGTTCAATGAAGGTACATCAATATCAATCATAATTATGTAATGGATTTGCCCAAACAAAAATGATAAATGATTATTTTTCATGCAAAATCAGTGAACACTCATTCATCCACGCAGCTCCTTCGGCTGGATTCACTTATAGAATCTACAATTAGATAGTCACATATGCTACCAGAATCGTTTGTGAAAGAGACGAGTATGAAGTAGCTTTTTTTCCTGCGGTACTCATCATTTTTCTCGTGAAAGCTCAAATAATCGCTGTCCTTTCTTTCCCTTCTAATTGTGTCTAACAATAGTTGAGCGTCATTTTTCAATGTTTCACTCGATAAAACTGCGACGGAAGCGTAATACCCGTGGCATCCGCAACTGATAAAGTACGGAAAACGGCAAAGCCGTTAATTTTGCAAAAATCGAACGATCGCTCGGTATACTCGGTGTTGAATGGAGCTTCAGAGTCAACAGCTATACGGATGCAAAATTGACCTATTGTCAAGTGGCAAGAAAATGTAGACGTTGATGTGTGTATATATGCAGCAGTCGCAGTGTATATGTAAGGCCGAGAACTATATAGCAGCAGCAGTAGCAGCAGCAGCGGAGTTGGTAGGTTCTGCGCACGCGAATTTACGCGATACACACACGCGAAAATGTTTGCTCCGTTCCAGGTGGAGCCGCAGGCGCGCAAATGTGTATATAGCAGCAGCAGAGGTTTTTAGCAGCAGCATCTGAGAGAGTGCGAGAAGGCCGCGGCAAATAGCGCAGGCTACAGCAGCAGCAGCAGCAGCAGCAGTTGCAGAGGCATCCGACGAGAGGCGAGAGCCAAGGCTGGGCACAAGTGCTGGTGCGTGTGTGCAGCGCGAATTATCCGTGCGAGTGTGCAGTGCCGAGAGGGAGATCGTCGGAGTTCGCGTGCTCTTCTCCGTGCAGTGCACAAGAGAGATAGTGCTCCGTGTGTATGTGCTATAGGTGTTTGCGTGTTGGTGCGGGTGTCGCGCGAGTGCAGCTGCAGAGATAGCGAGTCGAGAGCGCGAGCTGGGGGGCTGATGCTGCTGCTTTCTCTCCTTGGCATCATCCGCATCTCGTCTGAGTCTTGACCCTTGACAAAAAAAGAAAGAAAGAAAGAAACCACCGCTGCCCTGCCGATATCCCACGAGTCGTCTTCGTCCTGTTACTCTATACTTCGAGCCCTTTTTGCGAAGATCTGCCGCCGCTGTCGCCGCCGCCTCCTTTGTGCATAATACACGATACATGTTTTGGCGACGCTCGTAGCTTCCGAGTCTCAGGAGAAAGCCATAAGCAGTACAGCTCGATGCACTTGCTGTGACGACGAAAGTGCAGCAGTGACAATAACAACAACAATTGGCCCCGCGACTGCCAAAAGCATCATAGGGCAGTAGCGAGAAGTGGACCGACTCGAGTGCGGGTCATGCTGCTCCGAGCGTCAACGATAAATGTAATCGAAGCGAAACAGCAGCAGCAACAACGGTGAAGTGAGTGCACATTATACACGGGAGGGTAGCAGCAACGAGTATACTGCCCACCACTAAGCAGCAGCAGCAGTAGCAGCTGAATTAAAGCAGCCAGCACACACACAGACACACGTACAAGGACAATCTTTAGGACAACGAGCAATCATCACACATCACACATCATGTCGGATCGGGAGAGCCTCGACGATCAGCCTCAGAGTAAGTTTTTGTCGTTGTCCTAGGCGACGATCTCGCATCGTGTGCATATCCGAGATACCCCGTCGTCCGTGGCAAGTCGCGCGCATCCGTGCAAGTGTGGACATCTGACTCTTGTGTACGTGTGTGTGTGCGTGCTTGTGTGCGTTGTATGTGGTGTGTGCTTGCTCGCTCTCCGTACGCGATATGTGTGGCAGCGAGCGTGAATGCTTGCGTGCTTGCGGATGTGTGCTCGAGTGTGCCTGTGTTTGTATGTGTGTTTGTGTGTGTGTCAGTCAGGGTGACTTCGGGGCGGGGGCGCCGCCGCTGACTCGCGGGCGCGCGACACATCGGGCGGCCGTATCATCCAAGATGGCCGGTGTCTGAGTCTCGCGACTCTCTTTCTGTCTCTCTCTCTCTCTCTTTTCAGTATGCGCGCGCGCGCGCGCTCACGAGCAAACCCAACTGCTGTTCGCCAAACCCAACTATGCTGCTGCTGCTGCTAAAAAAAAAAAAAGAAACGTATTTTTTTGCGTGTGGCTCGGTAATACGCGCGTATGCAGCAATGGCTAAACTCGTATTATATGCTCTCGACAAAGAAAGGGCTGCTGCTGGCGAGAGCACAGGAGTTGCGCTCCGAAAGGCTAAAAATGAGAAAGAGAGACAGAGAGAGAAAGAAAAAAGTGAGAGCGAGCAAAAGAACAATCGAAAATCAAAGTTGGAGCAGCAGCAGCAGGCTGTGTGCAACGAGAAAGTCTCTCTCTCTCTCTCTCTCTCTCTCCTGCTGCTGCTGCTGCAACACGCATGCACACGAACGTATTTTACACGGGCTTGCATCCGGATGAAATGTTGAACCAGCATCGACCATTATTATGTACATGAAGCTTCCAGGCGACGCGCGCGCGACTTGCGGATACGATCGCGAAAGCTCGCGCGACTCGCTGCCAATCTTGATCTTTCGCGTTCGTTGCGTGTCGCCGTGTCCTCTTGCATACTGCACCTATATAATGCCCTTAGATGCTCGCGGCAAGTCGATTCGCTAGCAAAAACATAAATAATAAAGGCTCGCTCCGAAATGATCGGCGCAACGAAAGTCCATATGACATTATGAACAATTAAATCAATCGTTATATGTATGTATGTGTGTTTGGTCGTGTCGCTATGTCGGGCGAGCACGTGCTCTTTCGATGCGAAGCGTGCTTATGCGAGACAGACGTTCGTTCGCGGTCCGATCGACTTCGGAGCTCGATGCTAATTTATCGCTTCTGCTTTTTTTTTCTTTTTGCAGAATATGGCAACTCAGGAAGCATGGACGCGTCTGGAGCAGATTTCGAGTCCGGTGAGTATATAGAAGCGACGATGAGCAGCTTCGCACACACACACACACACACACACACACACACACACACACACACACACACACAAACGCATACGGACGTTGTATATTCACATACACACGCATACATACATTATAGACACACGTATAGTCTGCATACATGCCCTATGCGTAACACGCTCTTGGCTCTTTTTCTCTCACTGTCTTTCTCTCTTTCGTCGTTGTGGCCTGTGTTGTGTGCACGTTACACAGACACAGAGAGAGCAGAGCTGCGAATGCGCACCAATCTCTGGACTCCGCTACAAGCAAATTGACATCGCATAGAGGATGCGAAAAAGGCTTTGGCCTCGGTCTCTCTCTTACATGTACACGAGACAGCTGTGTAAAAGCAGCTTATCTCGTTGGTCACACAAAAAAAAAGAGGCGTGTTGCTGCTGGCTTTTGGCCCTCGAGGCCTCTCCTGCTCTCTCTCTCTCTCTCTCTCTCTCTCTCCTCGTCGACGAACAATTTTGTAAGACGCCGCCGAGTCACGAATGCAAAACCTACTCGGCGTCCTTGTTTTCTCGAGACTCTGCGTTCACGCGGGTGTGTATGCGAAAATTGCACATGCACATGCGCTCGTATTAATAGACTCGCTGATGTTGCACCGCAGTGTGCACGAGTGCTCTGCGAGGCGCCGTCGCCTGCACCGCAGCAGCAGCATGTGCATAACGCAAAGTGCATAACAGTGCACACGCACTCTATGCTATACTACATGGGTGTAGTGCAGAGCAGGTATTAATACAAAGAGTTGTCGTCGCGCGACGGGGTCGAGACTGCAGCAGCAGTAGCAGCGGGGCGGACTATTCTGGCGCGCGATAGATTATATCGCGTGTACAGCAGTAGTGGCATAAGCTTGAAGCGAGCAATCGACTGCTTATATATACCGACGCATAGAGTACACTGCGAGTCTTCGTGCTGCGTGCGTCTTACACAGCATATTATATGCATAAATGATACGTATCCGTATATATCTATAGATAAATGGACACAGGGTGTAGTACACCGATACGCGAGCTAGGACTGTAAGCTGCGCTGCATGCTAGCAAGTAAACGAGAGAGAGCAGATCGCAGTGGGCAAGTTGGAGTCAGCTGTGTAGCTCAACTGACGTCAGACCGGGAGGCAGGCGTGGAGGGGAGCGCGAGCCGATCACGTGGCACCCGACTGTAGACTTTCACGTGGCGCGCTGCAATTTCGTGCTGCTGCTGCTGCTGCTGCTCGACGCGCATACCTCGTAGCATATACGCGATATCGAGTGCGCTTGCCTAGCTCTCGCGAGCCCGCAACGCGTTCCAAGCCGGTCCCCTGCCAGATGGATGGATGCAAATTCTAATTTGATGATTTTTCGCAGGAAAAAAAGTACTAATGTCCTTGGTTTGGCCCGCGAGAAATAGAGAGATAGAGACAGAGAGAGAGAGACTCGGTCTTTGACCCATAATCGACGGCGGGCAGCGCGCAGCTGATATTGATCCGCGCGTCGCACTACACGGAGCTGCTGCTACTGCTGCACTCTCAAGTTTGCGCGCGTGCAGCGGAGCTTCGAAAGCTCTCGTCGTCGTCGTCGTCGTCGTCGTCGTCGTCGTCGCACCGTCTATCATCGCGCACTACACGGGGTATTTACTCGCACGATATCGCGTGCTGCACTCGTTATCGCGATGGGGCCGATCCATACGCGCGGAGCAGCTTACCGATTTACACCTGCGACAACAAACGTATGCTGCAGCATGTATGCAACTATACACGAATCCCTTTATGCCATTGCCACAGCCGCATTGGTTACGATTCGAGAAGGCGATCGTGCTCTCGACGCCGATTGCGATTTTATACACGTACACACAATGACTCGTAAAAAAGCTCCAACGCACGAATTTATGCGCCACATGGTTTTTTCACAGGCCAACAAGGCCAGCAGGGCGAACAGGAGTTGGCCACGAAGATGCTTCAGATCCAGAGCAAACGATTCTACCTCGACGTCAAACAGAACAAACGCGGCCGATTCATCAAAGTCGCCGAGGTGAGTCTCGTGTCATCGCCAAGTATACCATACGTATATCCTCCAATGCACGATTATCTAATCGTTATCCATTTTTCACGAAATGTTGCAGATCGGCGCCGACGGCAGGCGGAGTCAAATATTCTTGGCGTTGAGCACTGCATCCGAGTTCCGGGATCATCTTTCGACGTTTAGCGACTATTACGCTTCCTTAGGTAAACGATCGTATACACGCATAACATATAATGTATCACCTGCACGCGGGCGCAGGCTGCAGTCGATTAACGTGCAAAAGGCCTCGATTTCCGCTACTCGCGTCGTATCGGCTCGAGTCATCCGCAGACCACCCAACGTTTCTGTGGTTTAATCGTGCGAAATTAATTGGCCTCGCGTATATCGAGTGCCGAAGCACAGCACACATCCCCTTATACAGTATGTCTATTGCATACTTGCGTGCGTTATGTGTGTGTGTGTGTGTGTGTGTGTGCACACATGGCTCGTTCGCGCTCGGTCGAGCGCAACCCCTTAAGAGAGAGACCTATTAGGACCTAACTAGGTCACAGAGCAGAGCAGCAGCCTACGCTCGCTCACCCCCGAGATCTCTTTTCCTCGTTTGCACGTTAATTGACGGGCGAAATAACCCATCTGCAAATTGCTTATTGCCAATCGGCTCTCCCGCTAATTCTCGCCTTTCTCGCCTTTCCCGGGGCTCTGTTGTATACTTGCAGGACCGCCCAATCCGGAAAACGTACCTGACGACGGCAAGCTCAAATCCGAAAAGATGATCAAGGATAATCGGCGCTACTATTTGGACCTGAAGGAAAACTCGCGTGGACGCTTCCTGCGGGTGAGTCACCCTGTATGTATACCAACAGCACATCTGTTTGATTATATTATTTTCGTATTTTTGTTCTCACGTTATTATATATATGCGAGTATGTGCGAGGGCGCGTCTGTAAGTGTGTGCGTGCGTGCGTGTACACGAGTATTGCATCCCTCTCGATGTTTATTCATACCATACGAGACTCGAGAGATTTGTAAAACTCCGGCAAGAGTCCGACGAGCGAATGCCAAGCAGCAGCTGAGTATGCAGCGCGTCGTATGCACATCGAGCGAAGCCGTGTTCATTTGGACTAAAGGGAGCGCGCGCATGCGCCGCCATCCGGCCTTATTATTGCAGGTGTCGCAGACGATTACGCGCGGCGGACCCAGGACTCAGATTGCGATTCCGGCCCAGGGGATGATCGAGTTCCGCGACGCCCTCACGGATCTGCTCGAGGAGTTCGGCACCGACGACGGCGGCTTCAAGGGCGAGCTTCCCGACGGCCGCTACATGCGCGTCGATAATAAAAATTTCTATTTCGACATCGGACAGAATAATCGCGGCATCTACATGAGAATTTCTGAGGTTTGCTGCCGTACCTTATACGAGCTTATGATATATTTTATACGAGCTTACGCGTCGATGCGCGAACGGATAAAATTGGGAGCTCTCTTATACATTTGCTTCTTTTTGTAGGTGAAAACCAACTTTAGAACAGCCATAACGGTGCCTGAAAAATCGTGGGCCAAGTTCCGCGACGTGTTCGCCGATTACTGCGACAAAATGAAAGAAGGCAGTGGTAGCTCATTGTCGGCCTCTGGCTCAACCGGTGGCAGTACCGACAACGCCAAGAGCCCAGGACAGGCAGCGCAGGCATCGTCGCCCTCCGGCACCTCTCAACAGCTGCCGCCACAGCAGCAGCCTAATAATTCCAGCGCAAATCTCGACTCACCCCTCATCAAGTGAAAAAGGCTTTAACTTAACTCGAACTCTGATGATGATTAATTGCACCTCTGACTCTCGTTCTCTCTATCTCATCGATTCTCCGATACTACTACTACTAATAATAATTAATATTATTACTATTCGACATTCGCATAAAAAAAAACCTACGGTAATCACATTATTTCAATTGTATTGTGAAAATGTTTCATATGTCACTATCTTCACTGTTATCGACACGAGAACGCTTCTGTACGCGCTTGCGAGCTAAGCTGCTCTCAATGGTGTTTTACGAACCCAGTGATTCTACTTTATTAAGAACACCAAAATCATCAATTATTCTGACCATTACGAAAAGAAAAATGATTAAACAGAATATAGAGAGTATCGAGAAATCAAGCGCCACTCTATTAAAACAAAAAAGTAATAACAATAACTAATGAGGTCGAGAGGGTTCGAGGCAAGGATAACAGCGTCGTCATCCACGCGTCGCGCTTCAACTCCTCCGTGGTCCGTGTGTCCACACCCATCGTGATCTTCTTTTTCTGCCAAGCAGAATCGATGCATTATATAATAATTATTATAATTATATTATTATGAAAACAAACTATGCGAGAGTACAGTTAACGCCGCGAAAGATGGAGTAAAAACGCAAACGACTAAACGTAATGACTATATCTAATTTCCTGCTGCCCTTCGATTGTGTATAATAAATATATTATTATATTATATACATAAATGAATATATATTTAAAAGTATAGGCCGTTTAATGCGATTGCGCCTTTGAAAGGTCTCGCTTGGCCTGGTGATTTCTCACTTTTAGAATCATCGATTATTGAACAAATTAATTGATGAATTGAAATATAATACGAAGTCATGAGCGCGCACGCCAATCGTACGCGCCTCGTTAATGACTCGTGTGTGTACACGTTTAAAATAAATGTATTGTATATACGTATGTATATTTGCACACGCTTACATGTAACAAATTTTAATAATAATAATAATAATGTATGTGCAAGTACACGTACGTTGAGAAAAGTTTGAAAAACTGAAAAAAAAAATTATAAGCGAGCAACGACGATGGGCAGTTTTATGGAAAAGTTTCCTTTCGTCGATATCTCTGAGATCAGAATCATTCAAAGATGTACCCGCATAACTAGATCTTATACCGATAATTAACTTTACAAACATCAAGTCCTTGAAGGATATGATTTTTTGCCATCAATTAAGTATACTATTATAAATTTTTACAATTGTTTGCGGTCGTTTACCGGGTGAACGATGTCAGATTGTTCGTTTTATTGCGAAGTGTCATTTTTATCATCTAAACTTTCGATATGAATTATTAACACTATTATTATGTATGATTAAGTGATATGAGCATTTGCGTGCATGAAGAATGCTCAGAGTGAAGTGGATTTAAAGTGATTAATTAATTATTCGATTACACAATTTTCGTTATGCTATAGTTTTTTTTTGCAATTATACCGTTCGACATTCTCGACTTTCTATTTCAAATGCATTTCGTCCAATCGCGTGATTCCTTAATATATGATATTATATATTTTAAAAAGGACATGGACTAGAGTGAAGGTTGCGTTACAATTGAATTTGATTGTTTAGATTTTATGGATAAAAAAAGTTGTTACAATTAAAAGGAGTAAAAGAAAAACTAAATAATGATAACGATCGCATCGCCGTGGAATAGAGCCGAGCATCATCCCGCCCAGCTTAGCTCTTAGCTCTTGGTTGATTGTCTACGTACGTGTACAAGAGATTAACTTATATCGTATTACAAAGTTGGCATTTCGTAAAGAGCAGGTTTTGAAACGGTGCAAAACAAATGAAAATATTAATTGTTTTTATTGTAAGTGAGAGAAAAATTCTATTTAAAAATGAAAAGCCTTTGAGGCTCTTTCATTGGCATACCCTTCCACGTATAATTAATGAAAGATGGCTTCTTCGGAAGTTTTTCAAATATGCGCATACACTCATAAACATGTACTATGTACAAACAAGTGTTTTTGTTTATTTCGAATCTATGTTTGTTCATTTTTTGTAATTTTTTCGTACTTTCAACGACGAGTTGCTGCTGCGACGATAAGGGTGGCTCTCGTCCCTTTCCTAAGCGACTGTTGATCGGTCCTTTATTATTATTATTATTCTTTTTATTATTATTGATACTATTTTAATTATCTGTGTACATCGTAACAAAACCAAGCACGTTTATTTGCAAGCTATATTAATGAATTACATGAAATTAAAAAAAAATTATTGATTAATAAAATGAAATGTGAACGTCTCTACTGAATAAAACTGGATTTAAAGAAAAAAACACAATGAAATATTAAATATATTATAAATATATGTATACATAAGGATAGGGAAAAATGAAATGTAAGTGATGCAAAAAAATTAGATCCATATGCAAATCTATTATATAAAAATGAAAATTATATTAACTTGGTACATAAGATTGATTACGTTGCGCCCAACTCCCCCGTTAATACACTGCAGGCAGATATCGAAGATTATTAGACAATTATAAATAATAACTGCGATACACGACACATCCTCGTATAGAACTGTACAATGAAAAATAAGAACGGCTTGTAAAATCTATGTGGAAGAAAATGAAACATGCCATCACTATGCTCTATATGAATGCGATGTCACCATGTGATTATTTTTAAATGATATACGCACTTGAAAAAGGATTGCGGCATACATAAGATAATAAAGGCGCAATATGGGTAAAGAGCAGTTGTATCTAAGTCGAGGAAGTTAATGTATGAGCGCATTCAATCCGTACGCAGATAAGTTACGTGCCTAATTCACGTAATATTCTTTCTAACTCTATTCTCTCTTTCTCACACAAATACACGATCGCATATTAGGTATGTATATCTGCGATAAAATAACGTAAAAAAAGCAAACGACGGCATATTAGATATTTGTATTACAAATAGGGTGTTTAAAGGATAATTGTAACCGATTGCGTATAGAAATGTCAAAGTCTGGCGGGACCCAGAAAAATTGGCACCAAGTCAACATTTACACACACTGACTATATGTTACATTAACTCCTGCAATAAAAACGCACTAATATTCTGAAAAACAATTAAAATCCGTGAACGAAACCAAACAACTTATATTTAGTTTCTGCATGAAAAATGTTCATAAGCAAACGAGCCATCGCGATTTTATTGATAAAATCGTCGCCTTTTATTCTGGGTCCCTTACGTTGGGCGCTACGAAAAGATTCATTATAATATAATAGAATAGGCAACGATGCTGTCCGATGAGGGCTGCAACGAGTTGATGTACTTGAATCGCAACGTTGATGGTATAGGTCAAAGTAAGAAATGTGTGCGTGTTATTACAAAATATTAACAAACAAGTAATCGATATGTGTATATGTGTATGAGAATAAAGAAAAAAAGAAAATGAATAATCATGCGTAAAGAAAAAGGTAAAGAAATTAAGAAGCTGGCATGGTAGAAATAGTTTGGTGTTTCATTTGCTGTTTTAACGATTAAAGAAAAATAAAAATAATAAAAATCGAAAAATACTACCAAAAGATGAAATATGGTGTCGTTAGATAGTTGTTGGTCGTTGCTGATTATAAACAAATTATGTATAGATAAATGGATAACAAAAAAATTTAAAATAACACACACAAGCCAACTGCGATTTTACGTGCGTAACGATACGAGGCGCGATAAAAGATTAAGTGGACAAAAACAAATATATATTATAATGCAAGTTTTAAAACGAACAAAACACATTTCTTGATTGGATAAAGCGTTATGGTCGTAATTTAGCTGATCTATACAATTGTGCTCGTGATAGAGACTTACATGATGGACAGTGATTTACTAATATGTAATAATGGCCACTGTGTGCTCTGAAAGATTAACGAAAAGATCTAATTGAATACAGCAACTATCATTATTATCTTATCATAGCAATTATTACTATTAATTAATTATTACTATTATTATTATCATTACGATATATTGATTGTCTTTTAAGAGCATGGATCCAAATTTTTGTTACTGCGATTATTATTGTGGTGTTATGATATGAAAATAAACGAGTCAAGTGTTCACCAATTGGAAGATTCTTCGAGAAGTTAGGAAATACATACTTACACTGAAAATAACTGAAAGCACACGCAGAAATAACTTCACCATGAGAGGGAGCAGTGCACAAGACTCGAAAAAAAGTTGAAAAGTTGTTCTTCGGTCTTATAATGCATTATAATATGATTATGTGAATGAAAAATACTGCGAGTTTGAGCCAAATTGAAAAATGATTTTTATTAAATAAACAATTATCGAAAACACAATATTTTAAGTTACTTGGATTATTTATTGACCAAGTTTCCATGTACGGAAGTTAAATTTAATATCATTCACACTATGAGTTCATTGCACCCTGTTTCTTTCTAAACTCAAATTATGAGTTATTTGAGTTCAAGTTACTTATAGTTACATTTTATGTTGTGCATTTTCTGACACGAGCTTTTTAATAAAAAATTTTATGAAAAACATTTGTGATGTTTAAAATTTAGTATTCACAATTTTATGCATTGCATATTATTTTATAGAAATTTCAATAAAAATCTAACAAATTTATTTATTTACATTCATTTCCTTGTTGCAAAAAGAAAGTTTGTGACAATTATAATGCTTTTTGCACTGGAGTTTCAATAATATGAAAAAAATTTTCATACTCTGGGAGCCAATCTGGAAAATGGGAAACTAACACTAAAGCATCATCATGATTTTTTAAAAATATTTGTTTTAACGAATTTACTGTATGACTCTTAGAATCACTTGAATGATTTTCTGGCTTTATTCTTAAAAGAATGACACAGAATTGTAAATTAATTGGATAAAGATCTAATGTGTCTTTGCTATACTTACTGCAATGTAAATCAATTTGTTTCAATACATTTTTTATAAAAGTTTGAGTTTTTTCAGCATACTTTGTTATGACAAACATACTTCTCATTTGCTCAGATAAAAGCTGAAACAATGATGGATCACAACTTATTTTTTCAAATAGAAAGTCAAACTCTCTTAGTTTTTGTTCAAAATTTTGTTTCTCATCCGTACAGCAAGACATAAAACAGTCATTAAATGGCTTCTCTATCAACCAACATTTTTGAGTAGTGTAAATACTCTCTACTAGAATAGAATTTAATTTTAAATTGTCACTCTTATGAAAAATATATTTTAAAAAAGCCTGACTTTTTTCAGTTGGCTCTAAATCTATTATTCTTTTTATCACATTTTCAAAACATCTCATTGACGATCTATCTGTTGTTGAATTCAACAAAACTTCAGCCATCTGGACAAGATTATCAACATCATCGCAACTTTCAATCACTTCTTCGGATGCATATTTTTTCATAATACTCATGAGTAGGTCACTTGATTTTTTTAATTCTTGATTAGTAAGAACTTTTCCTACAGAACTTTTAATTCTAGTCCAATCTCTCAAAGTATCCTGTAACAATATAAAAATTATAAATTATATTTATTAACGACAAAGTCAAATGTTTAATTTCATGATTTCATCTCATACGCACAATGACATTTAATCTGACTGAGTAACGCTGATAAGCTTCTCTAGAAACTTTATACGACAAAAGTTTTGTGAATGTACTTGATAGTTTTTCATTGAGATTAGGTTTGACGACTGGAAAATTTTCATTTTCATTTATGGATTGCCAATCATCTGATGATGCACTTTTATCAGCTAAATTGCTGCTTTTGATGATAATTTTTAAAATATTTTCATTCATAATGAAAAATTGGCACTCAAAATTTTTAGGATGTTCCTAAAAGAAATCATCATTTGAAAATGTTCGACTAAAATTAATAACAAACATTGAAAAATTGACAAAAGGGGCACTCTTTTGCACTTGAAAAAGATCACTGATTACAAAACAAGTCTAACTGCAATGTTTACGTTTATACACGAATGATCGTGTGTGGACGCGTGTCATATTTCTTGTCATAGTAACACATAGCAACAAAGCAGTAATGCCGCATTGATCAGCTCATGTATAGTTTTTATTTTGGTATTTTTAAAAACCATGAAAGTATATAAATTTCATACTTGTAAATTACGAGGGCCACATTTTATCATTCAATGTGCAAACGTAAGACGCGACTTAAAATATAGGAACATTCTTTAATTTTTATTTGAGCTTTCGTTCAACTTCTGCTGACTGCGGTATCTTCATTCTTCAGATGTGGATCCTTTGAACATTTCGCAAGGCTGTTCCTGCATAAATAATGCAAGCTCTTGACCGTCACTGATCGAAGTTCAAAGCAGGACGCGAAGGTCATGACGAATTTCGAAACACGGCCCTACCTGCAAGGTAACAAATCCGCATTGCGTCTCTGCGTGCAGTATTCTGCTAGATCGAATGGCCGTATTGATTTATTGTGCAAAAATAATAGGGCAAAATTTAAGAACGGTTGATTGACCCAACCTTCAATTAAAAACAGTTTTCATGATAATGTAGAATTTTCAAGATTAGTCCGACCAGTAAAACGGACTAGAAAAATATTCAAAGAAATGAAGAGAGTTATCCTTTTTTTGAACGGTACCGATGTCAATGGGAAGGTAATACTCATTATCATGTTTTGAATTTGTAACTTTATCTTTTCTGTTATTAGCCTTGTTATTAATTTCCGTCGTATTAATTTTTTATGGAATTAATTTATTTTAACTTAAATCATTAGAATATGTTGAGTAAAATAACTGGTACAAAATTTAATTATTTTTTTGTTCAATTTAGGTATTTTTAGTAACACATTGCATAGATGAACTTTTTAAAGAAGCTAGTATAAAGTTCAACATTAAAGCCAAAAGACTCTTCACCCCCCAAGGAGGGGAAATTGATGATATTAATTTAATAAGGTACTTCTACATTCTTGCATGTTTATTTATTGTAATAGCTTACTTAATTTTGCAAAATAATTTGAATTATTGTTGCAGGGATGATGATATTCTATATGTATCTAGTGGTGAAGATTTTGCTTGGACAAGTAAAGAGTATTCGTTAGGTAATAAGAATACTGATTGGGTCACACTTAATGTTGGAGGCAAATATTTTTCAACTACTAGAAGTACTTTAATTAATAAAGAACCTATGAGTATGTTGGCCAGGTAAAATCAAAAA
Source organism: Trichogramma evanescens (assembly GCA_902732785.1). Classification (NCBI taxonomy): domain Eukaryota; kingdom Metazoa; phylum Arthropoda; class Insecta; order Hymenoptera; family Trichogrammatidae; genus Trichogramma; species Trichogramma evanescens. Next base: position 15,790 of record CACVKI010144675.1, read on the forward strand.
ATATATTATCTTTTTAATTATTTTGTTTTTTTATTAAATGAAAAATTTTATTTTAGAATGTTCACTGAAACTGGTCACAAAGATTTTCAACTATTGCCTGGTAGAAGAGACAAAAATGGAGCATATTTAATAGATCGTAGTCCAACTTATTTTGAACCCATCTTGAATTACTTGAGGCATGGACAGTTGATCATGGATTCTATGTTGAACCCTTTGGGTAAGTTCGATAAATAAGTGGAAGCTTTAATAGAGTGAATGGAAATTCATAATATTTGAAAAATAAAAATTCATCAAGGTGTTTTGGAAGAGGCTCGATTCTTTGGTATCGAAGGAATTGTTAGTAATATAGAACAAATGATTCGAGAAGAGGAAGAAGAAAAAAAACAAGGACCACTCACAAGAAAAGACATTTTGAAAGCAATCATGTCAACTCCCACTAGCACAGAGTTGCGTTTTCAAGGTGTTAGTTTAATTGGTGCAGATCTTTCAAAATTAGATTTGAGAAATATTAATTTTAAGGTAAAAAATTAATAATAAACTCAGAGAACAAATACTTTGTCTTAATAATTTACATGCTGAAAAATTTTTTGAAATAGTTTGCTGATTTACGTCACTGTAATTTATCTTCTGCAAATTTGACTGGGTGCTGCTTAGAAAGGGCCGATTTATCAGGCGCGAATCTTGCTGGTGCCCAACTTGTATGTGTCAAAATGAGCTGTGCCAATCTCGAAGATGCTGACTTACACTCGTGTAATTTTGAAGATCCTGGAGGAAAACCAGCACTCATGGAGGGTGTCAATTTGAAAGGTGCAAATCTTGAAGGCAGTAATATGGCTGCTGCTAATCTCCGAGTTGCAACGCTTAAGCATGCTGTGTTGCGAAATTGTGATTTAAGATCGGCTGTCTTAGCTGGTGCTGATCTCGAGGTAAATTAATTCCAAACCAATCTTTTGAATTCACATATAATTTGTAAAAAAATAATCTATTAATATTTTAGAGTTGCGACTTGTCAGGTTCGGATTTGCACGAAGCAAATCTCCGAGGGGCCAATCTTAAGGACGCTGCTTTTGAATTAATGTTAACACCATTACATATGTCCCAAACAATACGGTGATTTATAATTTTTACTATGAAGTTTATTTTGTAAATTGGATCAAGTATCGAAAAAAACGTTAGTTATACTTATGTTAATATTTTTTTGATGTGTTCGTCGACTGATTTATTATACGGTTATTAATATGATAAAAATAATTTATTTTCATATAATGTGATTATTGTTGTTACTATTAGTAAAATAATTATTATTATTTATGTACTAATAATATTGTATCATAAGTAGATCATTTTGTTGTATATGTCTGTCCATAGAGAAATAATAAAATTATTTTTTATAAGGTTTTTGTTGAGATATTTTTCCGATAGTAGACATAAAATTATAATACAATAAAAATAAGGATTTTTTGGAAAATTTAAGAAAGGTAATTCAATAAATTTCGACACTCATGTGATAAGGATAAAGTAAAATCTTTGATTATTTTAAAGACTTGGAAATATATACAATCACTCAATACGTGTATACGCTTCTGAGTATATATAAATATGAATATATTCATTTATTAATGTATACTTAGTGCAGAGACTCTAAAGTTTTCTTCTTGATGTTCTTAAAAGTGATTCGTATTCAGAAAACAATGAATTAATTGCATAGATAATAATAAAAAGCAGGTGATATTTTTCTATGTGTTGAATGTCAAATAACAGCAAGAAGAAAACTTCAGTAAGTCTGTTGTTGGTTTTGCTAACGTTTGTCAATTTTTTTATCCATGGAATCATTCAAGTTATACGAAGACATCAGTAATATTAAAATGTTCAAAAGATCATCAAAGTTTCGTACAAGAAGTAGTGCAAAAGATTTTTTCAATCTGTGACGTAATTCAACATCTTCGTCTTTTTACATCTATACATATTCACTTTTTTTTTGTCGTTTATACTTTATGTATAACTAATAATTATAATCACGAGATTAACGTGAAAATTTATTTTTACTTCTATCTACGTCATAATATACTCATACCTCTTGAATATGAAAGCAAAGAAAAATAAGTTTGCCTAAAAAAAGACATGCCGCCCGCGCATTATACAATAATCACGCGCTTCAATGTATTTCAATGTAATAAACAGGTAATGGGAGAAGAAAATTTAGAAAAAATGACGAGGATTAAGTTTTGAGCGATTAGTCTTGACAATGAATTGGACACATCGTTCGCATAAATTTGCACACACATGTATTCATACATACTTACTCGTATTTCATGTACATGAAGGAAGTCGAAGTCAAAGTGTTCAATGGGGTTCGGGCCAGCAGCGAGGTCGAGGACTTACAGATCGAGGACTTTCTTTCGCAAATGTCGCACACATATTATATCTTAATAGAAAATTATCGAATAATTCTCAACGACACAGGCTGCTTTTTGCAATCAAGCGATATTTTATATAATTTTCTTTTTATACGATACAAGCAATATTTAATGTAATCACTAATAAGTGCACTGATCGGTAACAACGAGGTATACAAGTTATTAAAAAATCGGTGATTACAAAGGATCAAACAAACAAGGCAAACTCGAAAATTCGTCGGGCAAAAATGGCACTTTCACTCTAGCAATAACAAATTTTTTCACTCAATTCAAACGGACACGATAATGCATTATAAGGACATTATATAACATTAAAAATAATGACAAAAATAATAATAACTATCTGAAAAAAATTTGCCCCATAAATGATGTATATAATTCAATATATAAAGATTTTTATAATTATATAATTCATTGGACCAAATATTTTTTCAGTATAATAATAATTAAAGTAGTTGTAGTAATAATGATAATAATATAAGAATAATAATAATAATGTTATATTCGCACGCAGCAAACCGAAGACGTTTTATGTTTCCCCGATTATATACTCTCGAGATATTCTTACAGTATTTACAAACTTTATAATTATTGTTACCCATGATGAAAATTACAATAAATCAGTGACGAATCGATATTATAACAATAATTGTGTAATTATCGTTAAAAAAAGAACAGCCAACATTTCAATCTTTTGTTGCCAACTTTTCGTTCTCTTTCGCTCGCACATTCACAGTTTAATTGCATTACCTATCTTTCTTCATTGCTATGTATATGGTATATTTAATTATTCATAACCGAATCCCTCTCTTTCTGTTTTTTAGTTAATTTTTACCTCGGAATTATTCGCTCATGCACGTATATTAGCATTATTAATTTTATTATTATAATTAATTATTATTTATTAATGTTGTATTTTCTTATTGAATCATTTACGTTGTTTTACTATATACACGAAAGTGGAAGTGAGACATGCATTTTGCCTTCTTTTACACACATTTATATCGTATTTTTATTTATATTCAAAATTTTTATAAATACAGCAGACTCGTACATTGTAGTGTTTTGGCTCGTTATAATGTATATTTATAATATTATCGTATAATGTTTATAAGTGATGAATTGTTGCCATTCAGCACGTATAGAAAAAAAGGAGAACCCCAAAAAATTAATCTAATGAATAATATCGAATGTCCTGCGCGGCTATGTATTGTGGTTTTGGACAGCTCATAATATTGTATATCAGATGAATAGTTGATTTTCCGCTGTAGCTTCTTTGGTCTATACGGGCCACAGAGACTACCGCGCGATATCAGATTGTATTTTGGTTGTTTTGTTTTTTATTTATCACTATCTATTCGGTAGACTATTTATAAGTATTAGAATTATATCACTACGTCTTGTTATAATAATTAATTTATACGATTTTGGTTTTTCTTATTACAAATTCATCGAGACTTAATCCGCACTTTGGCGCACGTATAAAAAAAATTCGAGAAACGAGTGCAACTATATATTTATATTATGTATATACTTACGTCGTTCGTAGTAAGGATTACGTTTTTTTGGTTTTTCATTGCTTCCGCACAGCATTTTAGTTAGTCGAGACTTTGAGTTTTTGTCAACCCCTTTTTATTTAGACACTCACAAAAGGCATTGATACATATTGTATATCAACACTCGAAGTATGCACAAAATCATTTATTCAAGCATGTATATTATAGTTACGATTTCACTGTTCAAAACAGAGAGGAAATTTCGCTAACACGCCAGCAGATCATTATAATTTTTTGTGTTACACTTTTGCACGCCACACTCGATTGCTGTTTCGCACGCGAGTCGATAGCAATTTCCAATAACACACAATTGGTCTACATTTTAGGTGGACTTGTTTTTTTGTTTCGCGCTTCGTATATACATTCACAATTTTTTTATGTATATTTGTTCAAATCGTGGGGCTTGGTAATTATTTTCAGCTCATTTCACGTACATTTTAGGACACGGTTTAAAAATAAAGGCCCCAGGGCACGTTTCAACGTTCGATTAATCAATGGATATCGCACTCGTTTGTACGCATGGCATTTTATATTTGATACAATGAAAGATGGAGTCGTCGAATTTTTTTTTTCACTCTTGTTGCGCGTGCACAATTAATGACTGACTAAATGACTTTTATACATTGGTTATACATTATTTATAATAATTGTGTACAAAACAACGGAGCATAATTATTCTTGTGCAAAGTGTTGAACGATCGTACAAATGAGTTGGTTGATTGTAAGTTTTATTCATAAAAAATCTCTCTTTTGTTACATTTTTGGCATTATCTCGACGAATGGAAAATCAACGTTTGGTTACAACGCATACGCATTATATTACCATTGCAGTCGCGTATATAGAAATATAAATTCACACGTGGTACTCGTTACTTTTTGTATTGTTCGTTCGTTATCAAGTGCTTATGGATTCTCTGTGTGTGTATGTGTGTAAGTGTGTGTTTGACGTTGTTGTAAAACTTATTGGCACTCATGTGGTACTCGGACCACTCTCAAGTTCTTTAAGACTTTACTCAGTGAGCGAGAATTATTTTGTGTACTTGCGGATTACGACTTTTCACACGTAGTTAAAAAATTATCTCATTCTTTGCGAAAAAACGTAGATCGATACATCAGATTTATTTCGAAAAAAGGAAAGAGAGAGACAGAGAGAGAAAGAGAGATCGCGATAGAAAGATATATTCTTTTATATAAATTTCATATTTATAATATTGCATATTATGTGACTCTGGTGAACGATGCATCGATGTGGGATGATATTCGCAGGTGAATTGAAATGTTTCATTATTCGAACAGCAGCCTCTGGAATAATCAGCTGGTTTTCTATCCTTTTTTATTTATTATCAGAGTGCCGTGGTGCGCAGATGGGGGCAACGCAGAAGCGACAGGCCCCGGGGCCCCATCTCCTAAATGACGTTCATGTTGCGCGGATCCTGTTGTTGTTGTTGTTGCTGCTGTTGTTGCTTCGGTGGTTGTTGCTGCTGCTGCTGCTGCAGCGGTTGAGGTCGCTGGACTCGAGGCAGCCGAGCATCTCCTCCTCGAGCGCTCAAGTCGATGCCCGTCGGGCCCGTCACGTCCGTGTGGAAGGAGTCCTCCTCGTCGCCGGCGCCGTACATGTCGCTGCGGTCCGAGCGTTCGAGTCGCGAGCGACGGTACACGCTGCCACCACCTACAGTCCGATGAATGGAAAAATCATTTGTAATTAATACAGTCGAGCGATTTAACGACGATAGAGTCGCTGTTTATTTTTTTTTGTTTTGTTTTTCAAGTATAGTTTTTCTTTTGCTGCGATCGTTAAAACATTTGTCAGACTCATAGATTACTATATTCATATTTTCATTCAAAATTCTAATTAGTAAAAAAACGTATTAGCTGTTTTAAGAAGCTTTTCGTAGATAGTCAACAGAAAATAAACTTTCAACATGGCATGCGCATAATTAATTGATAATATAAAAATCAAAGAAACTCAACGAAAAAAATTGTAAATTTATTTCGACTAATGCAGTCTTTGAAATATTTTCTAGCATGTTTATTATAATAGGCATCATTGTCAACATTCGACATGCATAATAATAACAGCGATTGAACATTAAAGTGAAAATATTGAAAAAAAAAGGAATGACACACGGTGGTAAAACATAATTGGTAAAAAATGAAAGTAAAAAAAACCACTAAATTTTTTATTATATTTACATAGCTCGAAATCTTATTTTTCCTTAATTCATGGGATGACATAGAAACCACATCAAACAATTATCTTGACGCGCTTTTTTGGAATTTCTAGATTTTTAATTACTACAATTAATGGGACGTTGACAAAAAATTCAGGGGAAAACTTTATTTTTCATGCATGGACAAAAAACCCTTGAGTATCATAATCCGTACTTACAACCGCGTACGAGGCTTATAGTTATTACAAATTATGTAATATGTCTTTCAGTCTCTTTCAAACTAAACTCATCAGGCAATTGTGTCTATGAAAAAAGGTAATCTATTCCCTTTTCTATAATAACTATTCTCAATGTGCAATAAATATTTTTGGTTTATTTTCTTATTTTACTTTTGAATAACGACGTAGACTTGTGGCAAGGGACGAAGAATCTATTAATCGATAATTACTATGTGCTTGGCTTTTTCATTATCTTCAATCGGTGGGTTCAGGACTCATGTTGACCCTGCCTACTTTTCGGATGATCCCCGTAGCAGCCAATGGTCCCGACGCTTTTTTATCAATAACGGAAAAAAGAAAATATACAATACATACATATCAACTTTAGTATATTTGAGTAAAACTAAAATGTTTTTGTTTTTTGGTCTAGCACTTCTATGCTTTAATCTTGGATTTTATGTTGCTGTTAGAATTTCGAATTATCGAAAACGTTGAACATGAATTGGAAGCCTGACGTGAGACTGATAAAGCATATTACACGTGCTGCAGATTTCGATTGTATCTATTTTTCTGGCAAATCTTCCTAACTTTTTTATCTGGCCTATCACGGCTTTTATTGCTCTATTATATATGAAAAAAATGAATTACTTATTACATAATTTATAATGAAAAAAAAAAAAATATATATCAAACGATCAACATGAAAAAAAATGTGAAAGCTGTGAGAATGATTACATAAATAGAGACAGAGATAGAGAGAGAACAAGCGTTAGTAACAAAAAGTGAAGAAAAATGTATAATGAATTTGATGTGATTATATTTGGAAACTAACAGGTCTCAAGCGGAAGATACACAAGCGAGCCTCGCTTTTTTCACTGTGGTGAATACAAATGCGCTGATCCGTAAATCGTCGCTGAAAGAAAATCACAATATGAAAATGCTAACATGACTGTTTCCTCTATTTTAAATGTTTTTTACTTTTTCTTTTTTTTTTTTCATAGTCACCTCGAGCATTCACGTTACTTCACACAACAGTTTTAGATGTCATGAGACATGTTTTTTTTTCGACAATTTAACTCGATATTTTTTCATTTGAATAATGAGAAATATAAAATGAGCCAATGTGAGATGGGAACATTCGCAGACTCTATGAAAGAAATATTGATAGGAAGACAAACGGTATGCGCAGTGAAGTGATGGTTGAATGATCGAGGCATGAACAATGACTCTTTTACATTATTTAAAATTATAAAGATGACCTGCGTGAAAGAAAAGCTGAAGCAAAAGTGAGACGATATATGCGTACGTCGCGTTGGCGAAACGTCAATTAAATTAAAAATATATATAGTCTGAGATATAACGTATAGTTAACATGCAACATCTACGTGCAGAAACAATCCGTTTATCATCTAATTAATATGGATTTTCTTCGGTTCTTTTTTCGGCATGACGAATGAAACATGTGCGACATTATATTTTTAAATAATGGACAGTTAGAGCCAAAAATATAGCAAATGATTGAAAAGCTATGCGATAAAAGTAGGTCAGTGAAAAAAAAGTGAAGTCAGAAGGAAAAAAATTATTTAATTTTACACATGAATCCTTGGGATCCACAGTTCAGTGTATACATAATTGCGCGAAACCCTTTATATAACATAAATATTTACCTTATGCATGTACGTGGAATTTACAGGGTAAATACATTATATTTCAGAAAAAAGTCTGAACGATTCGCGTTTCAAAAAATGTTTGACTCCCGAAAGGCTTCTTCGCAAATACACGAGAGCTATTTGAAATTGCGAAAAATATTTTTCAATAGATTTTCTATCGAAAGAAATTTTCCAGAAGTCGAAACTGTAATTGAGAACAAACATCGAGAGTTTATTTCTGCTGGCTTTACTCGATGGAAAGTTAATTTGCGTCCATTCAAAGTACGCGAAAATATTTTTCAATATTTATCATTGACAAATTTGCTGAATGAAACGTTGCTCGACCGAAAACTATTCCACGTACATACACGCGTATGTAAATGAAGTTTGGCAATTGGTGCAGTGTATAGACGAAAACGTGCAATAATATATATATATATATATATATATATAGAGAGAGAGAGAGAGAGAGAGAGAAGGTATAGAGCCGAGTATAGATAGAGAGCCAGAGCTAAAAAAAAGTAGTAGTAGTAGTAGGCAGTGTATAGAAGAGAAGATCGGCAGTACCTGAGCCAGCTCGGGGTACCGAGCCGTCGTCGGTCGCGTCGGGAATCGACTTGGACATGTTCATGAGCAGCGACGGATGCGTCGCGTTCCAGTAGTGCTCGAGGTACTCGTGCACGTGGTCGCAGGCGTCCTCCAGCTGGTTCTCGTCCAGGATCACGTCGAACATCTCGCCGGGGCACTGGGACAGCTTCTCGGCGGCGACCATCTGCACGTTGAGGTGTCGCGCCTGCGACTTGCCGCGCGACTTGATCAGCCGCTGCAGCACCTTCTGCGAGGATATCTTGAGGTAGACGATGATCGGGGCCAGGCTCGTCTTGGCCAGCTGCGACGGATGATTGATGGTGTCGCAGTCGAGCACCACGAGCTGGAGCGTGCGCGCCAGCTCGAATATCCTCTCGATCTCGGCCTGGACCTCCTGCAGGCAGCTGCTGCGACTGGTCGAGCGCTCCATCACGGCCCGCTTCGGGTTGTTCAGCAGCGACTTCTTGGCCAGAGAGATGTCCGCCATTACCCTCGTGATGATGATTCTGCAAAAAACACAAACGATCGTTCTACTACTCTCACTACTACTCCTACTATTAACGAAGTTAATGTCTACTTACCGGCCCTCGAACTTGTGCTTGAGATAGTCGAAGAGCGCCTTCTGCATCATGTCGGTCACCTCGTAACCCTTGAGGGATGGTCCCACCAGAACGACGGGTCTCATGCTGGGCACCACGTCGTAGGGCGACGCCGTTTCCTGAGAAAACGAATCAGCAAAACGAAGGGCTATCGTTGGCTTTTCCGAGCAAGGGGATTTCGCATGCAGGACGGGCTTTTTTGCAATCATTTACCGGTTTTTTGAAGAAGTTTTTTCTCTTCTCCTTGGCCGGTGGATTCGTCATGTTCGTTCGGCCGGGACGGATGTTGCCCATGCTATCGCTGTCGTCGCCTTTACCATCGGCACATTTCGCAGGAAGACAGTGAGCGAGACGAAGAGAGAGAACGAGAGAGAGAGAGAGAAAAAAAATAACAGAAATGAGTTAAAATTTTTTTCTCGGCGCGCTTGCGTCAGCGAAATCCAAAAAATCATTGAATAACTTCGTATAGGCAAACGATAAGCGGCAATTCAATCATTCAAGAAGTCAAGGCCGTGCGCGCGAGTGCGAAGCTGACATTTTTCATTTCTAACGCTTGATTCATCGCACTCGCAAACTTTTTTATTTTTACTTTTTTTTGAAATTATCGAGTACAGGCCGACACTTCTTAAAGGTTCTCTCTAGATGATGCATTACAAAGCTGGCACAGAAGCGTTGCAGAAAACTAGTTTATCAATTGTTGTGCTGTGCGCTAAACTAAAAACGAAAGCTACCCAGCTACGAGAGTGTTAAGCTACTTTTTTACACAGAGTTGGAAGTAATCTCGGCGACACAGTTGAAAACAGTTGGCGTGTTCGGAAAGTTCGTTAATGAACTGATCGCTCCCAACTCTGCGTTGCGTTGACAGATGTGTTACAATTAAACGCGATCAAATGAAAAATGGATAGTGACATTTTCATGACTTTTTGCGCATGTTTCGACTAATTAATTTTGAAAGTGATGATAAAAATGCGTAACGTTTACAAATTGTCATAATCATCGTGGTTTTCGTTATTACTATTTTTTTTTTTTAAAGTTCAATTCGTACTCTCATGAAAATGCTATTCATAAATATTATATGTATAATACAATCTCTTGAATCTCGTATGCAAGACGACATAGAAAAAAAACACAGACATTGATAAATAATACGGATAAGATTGCAAAAAAATCAATGATTGGGAATTTTAAGAAAAGCGAACATCGATCTTTGAATTTCCATGAATATTTTGTTTTTTTTTCATTCGTATTACGCTTCACTGAAATTCGTTCAAATAAATCAGCGTGATGCATGGAAACGAAATAAAAGAAGAAAAAAAAAACTCGTTGCTAACAGAAAAGAAAAATACAAGTCAAGTTGATATAAAGCAAAAAACCTTGTACTCTATTATTATATCCGATAATCGTGGTCAATATAATGTATGCGGTATATTTGTAAACATTACGATGGCTGAGTTAATGAATGCTGTCGATATATAATATTTAAGAGCATAATGCTAAGGATGCAGTTGCATATACAAAAGAATTTGATGAAAATGCAGAGCAAAAATTTTTCTCTAGCTCTGAACTCGAGAACGTACAATAATAATAATAATAAGTATATGTGAAAATCTGCGATCGCTACCGATCGACGACCATTTTGCAGTATAAAAGTAAATGAGATGATCTTTGCAAAAATAACAAAAATACTACCTCGAGGGTCTTCGAGGGTACAAGGTTGCTTTACGTCGGTTTTTATACTTTTTTTTTCATTTTTGCCGTTTGCAAAAAAACATTGCGAGTGTCCAAGAAGTGTTATACATTAACAAATTATTACACATTTAAAAACAAATATATAGTAGTAGTATAATACATATTGTAAATATATAAATTGCTATATAAAATGTATTACGTAAAGATAATACACAAATTATCGTGAGCCATCAGAATCAATAATATATCGATAGATTTTGCAAAACGAACGCAGACCAAGTGTAAGAAAAAACTTTAGAGCGCGAGAAAGAGCACAGTCAGCGTCAAAGTAATATTTGTATATCAATCAATACATTATTGAATTGAGTTTCACGCGTCAGCACACGTCAAAAGTTAGTAGTAGTACAGGGACTTTGCTCATATAGCTTTCTGCTCAGCGCATTAATATATATAGCAAGTATTGTAAATGCGTCAGGTGAGTAGAGAGTGTCATCGAGAAAAAACCACACACGAATGGACACTTCACTCTTTGGTTAAAAAACAATCGCGAGACTAGTTATTATTTAGTTTGGCTTTTCAAACCGGGTGGACTTTGAGAACAAGGGGGGAAATTTCTCAGGTGGCGGAGTCACCTGGTGTGGGCGGTGTGGAACCTCGTGAGGGCATACCGCTCTCACCAAGGTTCCCCGAAGACCCTCCACGTGCACTCGAATATAGACCCTTGGTACCCCTAGCTGAGCTGGCCTGAGCCCGCAGTGATTCCAGCTTGGCCGGCGACGGTATGAACCCGACGTCGGCTTCCTCCTTGACGAGCCTGCCGATCCACCAGTTATTGTCGTACTTTTCCTGTGTGAACAAAGAGTGACACGTTTATTTTCTCCTTCTTTTTCTTATAAATTTATTAGAGGGGTAAAAAAAGAGTTATCACTTTGATGTGAAGGAAGTCGCGAACGTCGAAACTGATGGCCGAGCCGTGGACCGGTGAGTCGTCGTCGATCGAGCCATCGTAGCTGACGTTGGTTCGAACGGAAAAGGCCACCGGCTTGTTCTGAAAGAGAGAGCATCAAATATCCTGTTTTAGGTAGGAGAGAGAGAGAAAAAAAAACCCGCGTCGGGTGTGGAGGTGGAAAGTACAAAGGAGGAGAAGATGTGTGCGGCTAATTAGCTGATATACGATAATGGCTCGTAATTGCTGCTAAGCCTCTCGTCGCTGTAATTTTATATCTATACGTACACAGATAGTTTGGCAACTCACCCGAGCTTTTTGCAGCTGGGCGAGGGCTTGTTTTTCCTTCTCGCGTCGCAAGCCCTCCTTCTCCTCGTCCAGCGAGAGATCCGAGCTGGGCTGCGAGTAGTTCGAGTCTGCCGAGCCCTGAAAAATACATAACATAGATCTGTTATCTTTCGATCATCCAATGTCATGTCGTGTGCGTAATACGCAACGACGTCACTTAATATTAAAGAGAGAGAAAAAATAAATACGCACGGGGTCGAGAGCTCGTCACCGATAGGACGTTTTTATTTTTATCGAGATGTAATTAAAAAAAGCAAAACTACAGGGGGGAACGAATACAAAAAAAAAAAAAAAAAAACAAGAAGGATAGATGGAAAAAAAGTGCTCTGGCAGCGAGCCGTCTGAAAGAGCGAGAGGGCTGCTTTTGTCGAGAGACAAGGTCGAGGGTATGCCGCGCGCTCGCAGCTCGTGTGACTCTTGCGGATCGCTCGCTGCGAGCTTCGCATGATTAGCTCGATCGGGGGGGACTAATAACGCGCTTAGAAAAGGCAAACAAACGCGCGCGCGACAAAGCACAAAGAGGCCAGCTGCTGCTGACTATGTTGTGTGTAGCTATATAGCAGATCCGCGCGTGGACTGCATAAATACTCGCGCGCGACGATAAATAATGCAGATCGCGAGCTTGCAGCGGAGACAGAGATGCGAGAGAGCCGCGCAAAAGCTCTTATAGCTGCTCGTGTGTATGAGTATAGACAATCGATCGGCGGCCTACAGACACAGACTACATACGGTCGCCGCATACAAGAAATTTCTAGAATTAGATGAACATTTTCTCACGGTCTTTTCTATAACGGCTGGTAGGTATGTACATTACTTTCGTGCCGATAAGCCGTCCTCGTTCGAATATAATATGTACACGACGGCTCGTACACGACGATGGTCAATATTAATGCTATGTATGCGCTATACACATCGCGCGGGGGATGGTCGACGACACGCCGCCACCGCGTGTGTCTATGTGCGTTATAATTTGCCTACATATTGTAACTTTATATATCGTATACATATACACAAAGAGTCGCGTCTCAAGAGCTATGTGTATAATAGCTTATATATCGAACCCTCCCTGTGCCTGCCTATGTACCTGAGTGAATAGCTTGTTGTAGCCGGAATTCTGTTGATTGTAACCGATCATCGCCTTCGGGGGGCGGCGCACTCGCTACTTGTCGCCAAAACTCAAGTTGTGTGTCGTAATATCGCTGGGGATGCGGCGCGAGACTACCGAGAGTAGTCTCGTCGTCGTCGTCGTCGTCGTCGGGGCTTTTAGTCGTGGACGTAGTGCAGTTGAGTCTCATCCATAAATATTTAGATGTACGCGAGGGATTTCTTGTTTTTCTCCTTCTCGTTCTCGTCGAGCCAAGGCCCGGCAATTTTCGGACGCAACGCAATAACTTTTGCACTCGTGCGCTGTAAATAGTTTTTGATCGCGCACACGTACATACACACATGCACCCACGCACTCGACGAAAAACTGAATTATTGCTGTCGCCGATGTCGTCGTCTTGCACACGACGTACGTACAGCAGCTAGATTTTGGCGCAAGGCTAGTTCACTATTTTATCGTATCGAAGAACGAGGAACGAGAGGAAAGCGCCAAGTACTCGTTGTTACACTGGGATAATCGTTGCACCACTGACGAAAAGTAACAACAACAACGACTACCACTATCACTACTACTAGAAGCACGACGACGACGCTTTGACTTTCTAGTCCTTGATGTGCGCGACGATGTGGAGTAATTGTCGTTCCTCGAGAGCTGGTTCATCGTCCCTATTTTGCACACTCTAGACGATCGATTCAGCACGGGCACAATGAGGTGCGTTGTGTAAGGGCGGGTGGATTACGACTCGAATCGGAAGGCAAAAAAATAGCTGCTGGACGAGGATGATCGATCAGCCATTGCTACGACGACGCTCGATGATGCCTTTTTTTCCTGCGCTTGCAAGCCATTCGATCCTATGTTTACGCCTAGACTGGTGTTGTTGTTTTATGCGACAACGACGACACAACACGAGGTCTTGGTACTGCTGCTGCACCGATGGCGAGTATGGCACTGGCGCCGCAGCGGCCGCAGCTGCACTTGACACATTCACCCGGCTCGGAACAACAACGTCGCCGACGACAACGACGACGACGACGCAGGAAAGGCCGAGGGACTACGTAGCGGCAATGGCATCGCTGGTGGTGGTGGTGGTGGTGGTGGCGGCGTAACAGTAGCAGCAGCAGCTAGATAAGCCATGGCTCTCTCCCTCTCTTACAGCACACACAGAGAGTTGGCATCAGCTCGAGTCGCCTTACATATACACAGCAGTCACACAGCACGGAACACAAGCTACCGAGCTTCCGCGCCGAGGAGTACGAGGCGCCGCGAGCGAGCGAGCGAGAGAAGAATATGTAGGTCAGAAGTACGCTATACTCCGTTATAGAGAGAGAGAGTAGTCGCTCCGTCTGCTGCTGCTGCTCGTATTCGTTAATTTCCCTTCCTTGGCGCGCGCGCGTGCTACGCGGCACACTCCCCCGTGTGTCTGCGTATTAGCTACGATACAATGCGAGTCGTCGGCTTTTCGAGCTCGGCTCTTCCAGGGTGGCGGCGAAACAAATTAATATCGTCTCGGCGAATTATAAGAGAGCTTCCCCCCCAAAAAAGAGAGTGAGAGAGAGAGCCGAGCACGATGCAGCAGCAGTGGATTTGATGATACTGGAACAGTCCTAGATCGCAGCATGAATGGCAGTTTAGGGTAAACGACCCTCTCTCGGCTCTACTCGGCTCTACGCAAGCGCGCGCAAGCTCCTCTCTCTCTCTATATATACACACACGCTCGCAAGCTCCCTCTTCCTCCTCCTCCTCCTCATCCGTCCGTTTTTTGGTGTACACTCGAGCTATACGAGCTTGCAGCAAAACAAACCATCCGGACTCTCTCTGCCTCTCGGCTCTTCGGCAGATACGTAGGCTTGTTATACTAGCTAATCGGATATTTTTAAATGTTTCAGCTCGACATTTTTCTGCGATGGTGTGTGCGTGTGTGTCATAAGCTCTGTTTTTTCGCAGGAGAAAGAGAGACGAGTGCAAAACTCGGGCTGGATCATGACTCGGCAGCAGCTGCCCTGAACCCCTCCGCGTCTGCAGCAGCGCAGCGCAGAGCACACCACAAGGCGCGCAGAAGAGCAGCAGCACACCTTCGCTCGCTAGTTCTACAGGGGGAGCTTTCGTCGTCGGTGCTCGCGAGCTCGACGTACACCACCACCACCACCACTACCTAACACCGCAGCTAGCAGCAGCAACAGCAGCAGCAGCAGTAGTAGTAGCAACTGCCGACGATCGACGAATGCTGTGCTACTATACGAGAGAGAGAGGCCTATACTACCTATACTATGTACACAAGCTGCTTCTGTTACTGCCGCGGTACATATTTATCGATCGCTCGCTCGAGCACGTAAACTCTCCTGCTGCTGGTATCCGCAGGCCAGTAGATATGTACATGTAGGCGACACACGCGGGCAGGGACATTTTTTTGTCGAAACGCTCATTTGGGATTAAAGGGACTGGAGTGGGAAGGAAAGCTTGCGAGGGCGAGGCAGAGAGTGAGCACGTGTGCTGATCCTTCGAGGCATGCCATGGATCAGCGATTCGACTTTGCACCCCTCGTATATAGCTCAGTCAGTTCCAAGTATTCATTTTTTTTAATGATGTAAATTGTACGAATCGAAGTGTTGGTCGAGTAGATACTGCACACTCGCTGCGGAAGAAGCGAGCTAGCGTGTATTTTGCTGTATAGCAGCTTATTACGTTACTACACCATGTGACTGATCGGCGAGTCTATGTTGTGAAGCTCGACGAGTGTTCGACACGGTACGTAAGCTCTCGAGTATGTTTGTACACGTATATTCGGAGATTCTCTCATTCACCTAGTCACGTGGAGCCTAACTTCCAAGCAAACTAAAAAAAATGTCCAGAATAGAGTGTCATACGACTTGATAAATAACGGACATTCGCGTGTATACGTACGAGAGCTTTACGCACAGAGAACCGCAAAAAACGAAAGAAAAAAAAAACAAAACATAATTAGCTGCTCGCGCAGCCGATCGGACGCCGTTAATCATTTCGACGGGGCGTACGACGCGACGACGACGACGACGACGACGACAATTATTAAATCTCTTTCTTCGGTACCATGCATACGCGGTATACGCATATAAAGCTCGAGCGAGCGAAGAAGCATCCGCGCGCGCACATGCACGCCGCCGAGACAAAACTTGGACCAATAACAAATATTTCGTTGGACTGCTTGCTCGATTTCGATCGGCGGCTGCTGCTTCTTCGCTCGCCTATACGACAATTTACCTATGCTAAAGTACGCGCGCGCGTGGTAATTTGGCAAATGTAAAATTTCGACTCGAAATTCTCTCGAGCAGGCGGAAACCGAGCTCGCGCACGTATGTACACGAGTGTGTGCCACCCCTCACGCTGTATTGTGTATAGACTTGACCCGAGCGAGCGAGCAAAGAGCTTCTATTATGCACCGAATTCGCAAGTTTACGCAGAGGGAAATTCAAAGCTCGACTGCTGCTCGCTACGCGCAATATTATAGGTGGGAGTATAGTGTATATTTGACGCATCGAATTCCGCGCATAGCCGAGCGCTGTAAAAAAAAAAAAAATTTAGAAAAAAAAGATCGCTTCGGTACGCGATAGTCGCACCTCGATGCTACGTTATAATACAGCGAATCGTGGTAGCTAACGCGTAGCTCGTCGCAACGTATTAGTTCCATATAAGCTGCAACGAAAGCATAATTGCGAGCGCAGACACACTCGATATTGCTCACCTTCCTCTTGCCGAAAGTTTTGTAACGATTCTCTTTGCGTGCGGGACGTCGGAAGGCCGCCATAATACGCTATATGCAAATAATACACAAGCTATGCGTCAGCTCGGGCGGCGGTGGCGAGCTTGCACGACGACGGGCCAACGACGGAATCGACGGTGGCTTATTGTCGTAGCTGAGACGAGTTTAGGCCTCATTTATGGTTGCACGAAGCTCGAGCCGGACTCGCTTTCCAAAAAACTCGCAGTTGTCGCGGTGCTGACGGTGACGGCGGCTCCGCTCTGAGCTTTTTCAATGGAGAAACTTTGACACATGATCGTCAGGGAGGCACTTCACTGCACTCATCGTCGTCGCCTGATCGAGGGCCAGAGTCGATCGATGCCTTTGTAGCGCTGCTTGTGATGCTGCTGGCGCACTCGACGAAATGACACACACTCGCACGCACACACAATAGCACACACAAAAGCTCGATAACTTTTGCTCGAGGCAGGAAAATAACCTTTCAATCGAAGCTCTTGGCCATGGGGCACCACGCACGCACACACACACACACACACACACACACACAGACAGACACTTGGGGAAAATAGCAGACTCGGGCACGCGATTGCGGACTCGACTCTTCTTTTTTATCAAGAAATTAAAAAGAGGAAAAGTGAAAAGCCATGGAGAAGAGGCCGCCGCGGACACGCGCGATGATATTTTGGCCGCGATGCCTCTCGCACGCGCTTCCAACGCAAGAAAACTTGCTTGGTCAACGCAACAACGAACTTTACGCTGCTGCTGCAGTGGAGTCGGGCTACAAGCATACGCTTACACATGCACACAAGTACGATCATACACACATCTACGCTCGCATAACACATGCATACACACCTACGTGAGCCGAATCTCCTCGTCTCGGCTATAAATAAAAGCTTCGGCGCTGATCTTTTCTCCTCGTGTTTCGTTGCCAACGCGCGAGAGCTGCGAGCGCGCCTATATGCACCTATATAATAATACGCACCACACGTACGCGCCAGAGAGAGAGAGAGACTTGCATATTGGCTCGTACGTCTGGGTGTAAAGCTCGACACGCATGCTGTGTGCATGTGTTTGTGCGTTTTTCGCCACGACGACGACGTCTCGGCGGGCAGTAGCGGCCAAGCGCAGAAATGATACTCGAAGGCGCGCGCGTGCTGTTAAGGCCAATAACGCGCGCGCGCTGCAAGCTCGCAAAAAGCTCGCCTGCAACTGCACTCGCGGTCCACGTTTCGATGTATAGCTCTGTATATCGAGATGATACGAGAGAGAGGCGCACGCACGTGTGCTGCATCATTTTTCGACACACACTGTGCAATTATTCGACTGCACACGTCGCGATTGTCGGCTTACTCACAACACCCCTGGGAGTGCAGAAACAATCGTAGAGGTTCAGATACTTCTGCGGCACCGAGTCAGCATCCTCGAATTCTTCTTTGTCGTCGTGCCATTTCGCTTTACGTTTACCCCGCAGTAAATCCATGATTGGGCGGACTCGCTATTTGCCTATCGATAGTCCATCCAAGTCAAAAGTCAAGTATTGTGTTAATAAAAACAAAAGTAAAATAATACCGAGGCAAGGTCGCGGCGAAACGTTCCCAAGTAATTAGATTTTGCTAGAGGTGCTTCCCTCTACGAATCTCTATGGGGCGCGCGCGCGGACTATACTTGAAAATATTTTCCCCGTGATCCGACGGTTAATCTCTCTCTCTCTCGATATTGGTCGCGAGTTTCCGTCGTACCGATGTACGAATTCTGGCGCGCTTTAAAGCGCCATAAAGCTCGCGCGCGCGCGCCCCGCCAATCCCTACCCTACCGGCGATAGGCAACTCCATGCGAGCTTTCCTATCGGCCAATCACCAATTCCATCCGCAGCTGTCTATGATCTTTATGTGCGCGCGGCACACGTACATATCATACGCGTAGGTGGCTTTTTACGACTAATTGGTTTTTTATCTGCTAGATGTCGATGAAATGCTGCGTTCCATTTCGAATTGCCCGCAGGCCCCTACGTAAACCCGTCGACTAGATACTACCGTGACATTTCAAACAAACTAGTTTGAGTTGATGAAACTATATTTTCGCGCGGAGGGCACTCGAGGACGGGGTGGCTGGAAAAAAACTTGCACCTCGCATAAGTCGAGCTTTTCTCACTCACACTCTCTCGACGTAATGCATCTTTTGCCGAGAGGGCGAGAGAAAAATAGAGAGAGATGCATGTCGCATAAATCATGAGCCAACGAGACTCTCGAGGCAATCTTGGAGCGGAAACGAGAGCCTCGCGCGCGCACTAGTGCAAAGAGAGAGAGAGAGATTAAATCGATCTCTTGAAATATGTAAATTTTTACCGAGCTATCGGCACGAAAAACGATTAGAGCCGTCGTTTATATAGCGAGCCGTTAAAGAAGGAACGCGACCATCGAGCGTATACGTACTATACGGAAAATTAATCGCCCCGAGGTATTATGTCGTTATGTCGCAACGAGATCGCAAAGCACACACACACACACACACACACACACACATATTCTTAGGTACCTACTTTGCTCGGGGGAGGCATGAGCTACTCTTATACGGAGAGTTAGCCTAGGCTAAAGAACGCGCGAGTGCTTTCAAGTGTGTATTAATAAAACCACCGGTAAGCTGCTTTGTAAGCTGCGTTATAGTGCTGTACTACTGTCTACTCGCTCGATCTCAATAGACGAGAGAGAGGAGCACATCGGAACGCGATTTTTGTCACGCTATTTTTACGCCTATAGGCACACGCACGTTTAATTTCTATTTCCCATTAAAAATGAAATACTGAATCGGACATGCGGACCCGAGCCAGAGATAGAGAGAAAGAAATGAATGAAAGAAATCTTTGCGGGCACTCGCGGGGGAGAGACAAATGAATGTGTTGTATATATAAAATGAGACAAACGCCATCGTCGTCGCGTCTCCCTTTCGTAATAATACAATTCGAGTGTCCGACTCTGCATTGCCTCGGAGATTTTAATAATTTCGACGACTAAGCGCGCGTATTATAATACACACTCGGGCATTTTCGCGGCCTGCGAGTGCTGCTGCTCGACGAGCTTTAATAATAGAATATTATTATGATATTCTTAATTCTGTTTACTCCCGCAGTAGTGGCACACACGCGCGCGAACAGTGTGTGTGCATATAGTCTCGCTCCGCGCAAATTACGCGCATAGCCAAGCACTCCGGGCTGCAGATTAGACGTACATACGCGCACGATCGTGCGTGGGAGTGCGTGCGACTGTACATATGTGCTCGCGACGACGACGACGACGACTCGATTTCGTCGTTTAAAAAAAAAAAGACACAAGCGAGATACTACTACTGAGCTAAGGACTCGCAATTGCGATCGTTAAAAAAGTCGCCGTGTTGTTTTTTTTTTTTTTGCGCAACTCCGCGGCTCTCTGGCGCAGTATAGAGTAGTTTCGCAAGTAATTTTTTTTTTCTTCTTTTTTTTCGTGTCCGCTTGCATGCGTCTGTGCGTGGATGTGTTTTTATACCCGGCCATCGTAATCGGCGCGGACTTTTACGATTTTATATGCGCGCACGGCCGCTGCCCGGCAAAATACCCGCGCGCGCGCGCGCATCGACAAATAAATTCACGGACCGAATTTATTATACATTTTTTTCGCTCTCTCTCTTTCTCTCTCTTTTCTCATTCGCAGCTCTCGCTTCTACTACACTAGCATCTCTCTTTGATTGAAAAATTTTGCGCTTATTTTTAGTTGTTTGTACTTTTCTCAAAGTTGAGAAATTTCGATGTCGCACGGGTATACATCCGTACTCGCGCGGGTAACAAGTGATTAATTTCAAAGTCTGTCGGCGTATATATAATAATTACGTTGCGCGACTTAAAAAAACATATCATATACATAGAGGGTGTGAGAGAGTACAGAAACAGCAACAGCAGCGTATATAGCTTGTCACTTACGGGATCGCGACGAGCGAAACATTAATTTTAGGGTTTTTGATCGAACGACGTACGACCTCTCTCTTTTATATGGCTGGATTAGGCCGTGTTGGCGCGTAAGTCGCATTGAAACGTTTATTTCTGACAATTACGCGCTCGAGTGAGAGTCGGGGAGCTTTTTATTTTCAACGAGAAAAGAATGTCGACGGCGGCGGCGGTTGCGGCGGCGCACGTGGAAGTGACGCTGGAAAAACACGACGAACTCTTTGCCTCGATCGGCGCGAGAGATATTCTAAAATAAAACATTTATTTCGATGCGTTAGATAATAATCGTCGCGTTGCAAGATCGGCCTGCGCCGAACAACATTTCCTCTCTCTCGTCGACGCGGTCCAATAATAAAATTTGCGTTCGCGGTAAGTAATGCGCGTGATCGTCGTCGTGTATATTGCTTATAATATACGCGAACGATCGGTATGCGTCACGCCGAGACGACGACTACGACGAGAGCAAAAAGAGAGCTGTATAACGAAAAAGAAAATAACAAGAGAGAGAAGCACTCGACGCGGTCCTTTGCGCCGCGAGATGTGTGCGTATGACGCCGAGTGCCACGTCCCAAAATTCACGTATTATTAAAGCCTCGATCCGTGTGACGGTGTACATTTGTGTCTGCGCGAATCGGATCGGATCGTAAGAAGGAGAGAGAGAACTAAGCGCAAGGATCGATGCGGCACATATTTTCACTCGCTGGCTTTGGTATATAACGCGCGCGTACGACGATAAAATGCCCGAAAAAAAGCAGCTCTGGCCAAGGCCACGACGCGGAGAGTACATAGACGAAAAAGAAGTCGGAGAAACGAGAAGTTAGCGCATATACAGGCAGCGCACAGCGCAGGAGGTAGTGTATATGTGTATGCGAGAGGAGAAGAGGAGAGAAGGACGAGGGGTAGGCGCGCAAGGAGGAGGATGACGGAGGAGGAGAAGAACGACGAGCGCAAAAAGGAAAAGAAGAAGAAGAAGAAGAAGCCGAAACACGACGCGTTTTTAAGCGAATATTACGCGTTGGCGCGCAAATGTGGCTTGTGCAGCAGCTTTCGCGAATCGTCGTCGTCGCGGCCGGGAGTGACGCGAATGACTCCTGTGCTCGCGCTTTGGGAGACGGGGGGTGCACGTATAAAAGAAAAGTCTATACACGTGCATCTCTTGTGCTGCTCTGGCTCTCTCTCTCTATGGCACGCAGCGCTTACAACAGCCAAAAGGGGGCGAGATCGGCCGGCAACGAGTAGAGTCGAGTCATCACCTTCCGCGTCTCTCTTTTGCAAACATGACCTTGATCTTGAGCAGCAGCACGACGAGCTCGCGAGCCTATACAGAGAGAGGGAGTGTGTATAATATACACGGAGCGCACTAGTCACTCTCTCGCACTGCGCGCGTTCCCTTATACACTTACTTATACGCGTGTGCGCACAAGGAGAGAGATGTGCACTCTCGGAGATCGCAGCGAGACTATATTATATGCACGAGAGGTAAAACGACAAAAGGCAAAGAGCTCGAGGAGAGACAAATAGAATATATATAGAGGTGGCTGGTGCGCCCTCGCGCCAGCTATATAAGCCCGGGCTCGCTTGCATGAATTATACTATATAGGTACGCGCTTGTATAATGATACTCCGTACAAATGGACCTATCTGCTGCCGCGGACAAATGGATCGAATTTCTCGGAATTGAATTGTGGCCACTATACCCATACACACGAGGTGCTGCTGCTGCAGGAGCGATTATTATGAGCGCGTCGGGCAATTCGGCTTTGTTTTTCTGCTGCTGCTGCCGCTGCACCAAGAGTCACCCAAACCGAGAGTCTTTATTACTCGTACAATGTATACAATAAGTCCGATGGGTCGGTGAAATATCAAGTGCTGCGTGCCATGCTCGCAAATACCTATGCATGCACGGGTCAAAAGCTTTATCGTATTATATATAGAAAGACCAAAAGCCAAAAGGAGTCGAGAGAGGACAATCGTCTAGCCGAGCTCTGTTATAAGCTCTTCTGTTGTAAGCGCAGTCGTGACATTTGCTATAATACGAAGCTGCGAGCGCATCGTCCAAGGACACGGACGTAATTTTCGGAGCCTAATTAAATCGTACGAATTTTCGTCTAATTAAGAGTTTCCCATATTTTACCTGGAACATTTATCGACCCAATGCACCGGGGAATTTTCGAGATAGTTTTATGGTTTCGACTTCGGGCGTCGAGGCGCTCGCATAATGAAAAATTCGTCTGCAGTACCTATATACACGCATGCATACATATATACTCCGGGAGCGGCGCGTATGACTCGTTTTTTTCCTCCACGCTATACTCTCTCTCTCTCGCTCGTTAGTCTCGTTGATCGAGGAGAGTCAAGGGTTTTAGAAGTCACGGAGCGAGCTAAGCGAGAAGCAACAACACATACATTATATACTGCACGAGAGGAGCTCGTGTGTATATATATACGCAGTGGCGGTGGCGGCGGCGGTCATAATGGCAAGACGTGTTTTCGTGTAATGTACTTTTTGTATAGTGTCCTTGATGCGTTGCACAGAAGAAGAGGAGGCTGGGGTATGCTAGCGGAGATCGAGAGGAAGAGAGAGAGAGAGAGAGAGAAATGGGGGGGAAGAGAGCGAGTGAGTTAGAGAGTGGGAGAGGAGTCTGCGAATGCAGAAGAGGGCCAGCTTCTAAACTCGCATCATCGGGCCAGCCAGCAGCACATACACTCTTTGGGCAATAATATGACTACGTCGAAAAGACGTTTATAGTATGGAGAGAGAGAGAGAGAGAGAGAAAGAGTGCGGCATTATATAGCCTAGTATGTATGTATGTGTAAAAAAAGCAGGGGGAACTCTATCTGGCTTTGCGACTCCTTTCGACATTTTTTTCGTGTATAGCTGACTGCATGGCGCGCGCATTTGTTTGCGCGAACACTATAGTAGTATTATATAGAATCGGCAGACGCGCTTAGCTCGCGAATACGATATTCCACGAGGCTCTATAAATATAGCACGGACTCGTAGGCATGCCTAATGCACCTTCTGTACGCGACTCGAAGCTGGCTCTGTAACGTTTGAATCGACGCGAGCTTTGCCTGCGAGCAGCGAAAGCTCAGGACTATGATACACACGAGTTATCGCGAACATTGCGACAAGCCTTTTTCCGGAAGTCCGAGAGACGACCGAGAGTGACAGCTTCTCCAGTCTGCTGCAGGTAGTATTGTACAAATTAGTGTAGATTTTCAGGTCGAATTGCACTCGGTATTTAGTAGTCAGGGTCAAAGAGGGGGCTCACGGAGCGCGCGTCAACGCCACTGCGCCTCCAATGATTGTATTATACTTTCACTACTTTCGTTTTCCGCGCATCATATCGTCGTATTTGCATTTCGATACATCTAGGATACCATATGCACAATTCAACGAAGAATTAAAGTTCGATCGCAATTTACTTGGCTGAAATCGGTAAAAATACCTGTTGCCAAATATACCTCGACTCTCTTCTCATCCAACTCTCCCTCTACAAACTCCAAAAGCTCTCTTTCTCTCTCTAGTTTTTCGACTTGTATATAGTAGCTGCTGTACGCGGGGCCTAGGCGCGTTTATATCTCGCCTCGCAATCACGCAGGCGCTGCACGCGAATCGGGACAAGGGCCATAGTACAACAACGGCAACAAAAAATCGAGAGAGAGAGAGAGAAAAAAGGATCTCGTGCTCGTACCACATGTGTGTACACGCTTGCGACGTTGAGTATACGAGGTATATAGCATAGTGCGCCATCAGCCGCTGCCGCTGCTCGTGCACCGCATAATAATATAATAATGTACACAACGCACATACCGTGCACCACTGCTCGTCGTCGTCGTTGGAAGCAGCTCTCGGTATTTTTAGGCGTTGTAGCACCTGCGGCGACGGCAGCAACGGTCCGCGTTTGCACAAACATGTATTATATAGGCGCGCGCGCGCATATACCCGCGGGGACTGTTCTCGAGAGTACCTATATAATATACGTTACAAGCTGTAAGTAAGTAGACGAGCCGTAAGGTTTAACCGGCGCTTGCTCTGGCGAGCTTTTTTGCCGCCACCGCCATCACACGCGACTGCTACGTATACATTGTATGTGTATCGATCGTTGCGTCGTGGTTCGCTGCGTGGCTAACAAAAAAAAAAAAAAAAAACAACAACAAAACTGCGATCGTAGAGTCTCTGCGACAAACGAAGCTATTTGCGCTAAGCGACCATCCAGCAGGATTCGAAGTAAAACCCGGCAGATGCACATTTTAAAGCTCGAGCTTGCTCAATTACCTCGTCGTGATATCTGCGCAGCAATGAAAGTTTCATCGGCTATATATCTGCGAGCGAAGGAAGAAGGCGAGGGAATCCATCATTAACTCTTGATAATCGCTGCGTTCACATGGACTCGTGCGCGAGTGCAATTGGACACTCGCCGCTGCGCAATCGCGCGCATAGGTGCACTTTGGCAGATAAACTGCCCTCGACTCATCTACTCGCGAGTCCGAAGCTCTTTTCAGCAGCGGCTATATATAGTGGCGGTATATCCAATTACTCGCTCGGCATCGTTGTAATAATGCAAGCGGCGGCGCTTGAGAGTAGTCGGGGGGTTGCGTGCACTTATCGCTCATTCGTTTCGTCGAAATTGCGCAGCTTGCTGTAGGCATCGTGTATATATATAACGTATACAGTAGATGCATTGTAGATCATGCCGCGCAGCTATGGAGAGTCTATAATATACAACTAACTAATCAGGCAGTAGTTGTAGTGCACGCGGGCGAGCAAGCTGCAATAATCCCTCTCTGCTATCTCTTACTGCTCTCGAGCTGCATATAAAGCCGGAGCTGCAGCGCAGCTGTTGATAATTAGCGTTGGGCCACGCGTATACATCCTTTTTTTTCGGCGCAGCTCAGCTTGCTCTCTTTCTAAGCAGCAGCGAGTTTAGGTCACGCTGCGCAAAAATAATAGAAGAAGCGTATACAACGACGCGCAAGATGTATGCGATCATCGTGCAGAGAGCAGCAGCAGCGGCGAGAGAGGCGCGTGCTGCACAACGCACTCCGGTCTCCGACTGCTACTAGTAGTAGTAGTAGTAGTAGTAGTAGTATGCTATAGCAGTAGGGTAGTAGGGGAAATGTGCATAGAGCCGATTGGCAATTCGAAGCTGCGCCTCTATGCCGTCGCCGCGGCACAGCACACACAACACCTGTCGGAAGTCGAGCTCGGCTAGTGTGTATTAGTAGTAGTCGTCTCCAATACGCGCTCTAGTAGTAGTAATACCGGGAACTGCCCAGCAACAGCGGCATAAGATGCATGGGGTTGAGAGAGAGCTGATACATAGTGCAACGAGCTTATATACACAGCAGCAGCAGCAGCAGCAGCAGCAGCAGCAGCATATAGCTGTGCCTCAAGGCTCTGTATGGCGTGGCGCTTGTGATGCTCCTTTTTTCCTGGGTTATATATACGCGCCAAAGTCGAAAAAAAGCTCGCTCGGCGCGTGCTAGGCTGCCGCCGAGTCGCGTGTGCAGCTGCGCCCAAGGCTCTTTCAATTGTTCGCGCGCGCATAGCATATAGGAGCTCTTCTGTCTGCCTGTGTGTGTGTGTGTGTGTGTGTGTACATGCATAGCTCCTCCTTCACGCCCGAAAAGCCTATTAGATGCAGCAGCTCTCGCCCAAAGTGCTATGTATGCGTGTGTAAGTGTGTGTGTGCGAGGCTTAGAGATGCAGCACGCGCCGTCTTCTACCAACACATGCACGACGACGAAACATAGAGCTGCTGCTGGCAGTCGGCAATGTCGGCGCATAAAAAATGGAAAACGAGGCTCTAGAGTGGCGCGCAGGAGAGTAATGCACGAGATGCGACGCAGGCCGGAAACGACGCGCGGCGCGGCGGGCCTTGGCTTTTTCCCCTCTCTAATGTAGTGGAGTGAATTAGCCAAAGTCTACTTACTAAGCAAGTGCAAAATTCAAAACATATCTATAAGCGCACGAGCACTCGAGTATAAGTAAGTAAGTAAGTAAATAAGCGCTAGTAAAGTGTACAACTATTTTGCGCGAGTGCGCAGCAGCGACGAGAGATAACCCCGCGCCCTGACTTTTGCGAGCACGCGACTTAATCGTGCCAAACGAAATCGCGCGCAAAACAACAACAAGTCCTGCGCGCAGACCTTCGTTGTTGCGCTAGCTAAGAGCATAATACGAAACTTCGTACGCGGCCGATCGATCTGCCATTGTGGACGCACGTCTTATAATGCTCGTACGAATCCGCGCGTATCATAATAATATAAAAAAAGAGAGAATCGCCGTAGCCCACCCATCGTGCAAAATATGCTGTATGCTCTGTGCAGCCAACGACGATCTGCTAGCCGAGCGAGTGAGCCCAGGCTTATAATGCATGTATATCGAAAAAAGAGCGACACACGCGCGACCGAGCCTCGTCTTTCTTTCTCTCTCTCTCTTTCTATTCTTTCTCTGCTTATAATACGCATGCATATACGCATCGTGATGCGAGACCTTGAAAACGTGCTCGAGGCTAAATAGACTCCGAGGTAAGAAAAAGGAGCGTAATAGAGAGAGACTCGAGCGAGCGAGCAGCGACGACAAAGGGTTGTAATATTATTCGATTCTGCGATTGTCAGGAATAGTGATCTCTTTTCCGACAAAGAAGTAAGCCGATCGAATTATCGCTTTCGTCTTATGGCGCACTCGAACGATCATATATATTATTTTGTAAAATCGCTAATGCGCACGCTGTTATTATGTTGCTCGACGCCGCGGCTCATATGGGTCAAAGGCGTCGAGCTATACTCGACGCACACGATAAACTCGAGTACACAGCTAATACACTTACTATAATACTTATAATACGTTCCGGAGAGCCAATGTCAATTTTTCCCAGCGAGCGATCGTATCGATGATTTATATTTCTTTTTCGGCTCGTAAAAAATAAACGGAAGCCGAAGAAAATAGCTCTGCGCGCTTATATAGTAGTAGTAGAGTGACTAAGGCGTTGAAAATGTCAGAGCGAGCCCTTATATTAGCCCGAACGCCCGGCGCTTGCCACGAAGGCTTCCGGGAGAAAGTGAATCACGGCGGTGGTACGTACGACGGCTCAATCGCGCCGCGACCGTATATTGTAAGTCGAAGTACGGAACTCCGCGATAATGTCGTTAAAATTTCAATTAACCCTAAGTGTCAAAGTGTGAGCTTCGCACTCAGAGTCGTTTTTACGCCCGTTAGAAAGGCGAGCGAAGGAAAAATAAAAGCAAATATTTATACGTGCGTCGATCGCGTCAATAGCTATAAGGTCAGCTGTCCTCTGTACTGCACGATATGATCAATCGAGTTGATAAAAAAATTTTATACTCGCACTGTATATTTCAAGTGAAATAAGTAAAGCTTCGCAACGGCGCAGAAGGCCGAGTTATCTCGCGCGTCTGGGTGGATCAAAAGAATCGGTTGCAACGAAAAAAAAACCAAACGTACCAACAATAAAGCTGCACTGGCGGCAAGGTGGCGCGCGCGCGCGGAATAATATCGCGTGCAGCAGCGACGAGCGGCAAGGTGAGATTAAAGTAGTTGCGCGCGCTCGCATTTCTAGGCCGGTGCTGGATCTGCGAATTGTGCACAGCTGCCGTCGCCATATTATATATAGCTGCTAGGCCTCTCTCTCTGCAGCACAATCTATGTGTCTGCGCCGGCCGGCTTATAATACTTTCGTCTTTTTTTGTTTTTTCTACTACTACTCGATCCGCGCGCGTTGTGGTGCACGCAGGTTGCATCGAGTCGAGATAGCTTTGGCTGTATAAAGGGCCGCTGCTGCTTCAATTGCGAAATCCTTTCTCGTCCTAGCTTCGGCACGAGCCGTACGGCTGTAACAGTTTGTTTGTACAGCACTAAGCCCGGGCACAGCCACGCGTTGACTTGGCACCTGTTGACTAGTCGAAGGGCGTAAAGCACATGTATGCACAGACACGTTTATTCGCAGCTACCATATTACATTCGTATACATTCGAGTCGTATACAATAGAAATTAAAATTTTGTGCAGAGGATAATAACGAGTGCAACGAGTTCATCGCTTGTATCTCCTCGAGGTTCTCGCCGAACGCGATAAGTCCACTGTGATTGTAACACACGTGATGCCACATAATAATTGCGAATTACGCGCGAGGAAAATTGCTATATATAACGAGAGGCGAGAAGATTTAAAAGCTCGCACACGAATGCGCATCGGCCAGTGGCGTAAGCTCCACCAACCCCAGCGTATGTATTATTATTGAGTACTGCAGTGTCAATTATTTCCGCATTTTTTACCCCCGCTCCTCTAATATAGATGATCTAACTGCCAGCGTGTATCACTGTAACCTAATCAGCTACCAGAAAAATGTAGAATTTTTTCTCGTTGCGATCGCACTTTGTTTTTCAATCTAATCTCTCATTACGGAGCATGTATTTTGAAAATCATTTTCCACGCGCAGCTCTCGGATGCTATCCTACATATCGCTACCGTATATAATATGCACCTTTACAGAAACACAATGATATTTATGAGTTTACGGAATATATGGCGTATTTAACTGGAAAAACAGTATACATGTGCTCCAATTACGAATAATCCGTATACTGCGTTTTCAACGTCGCGTTGCTGAAACCAACTCTCCGCAGCTCGACAAATAATAATTCCTTTCGCGTTGCGAACGACGCAGTACAGTACACGTTGGGTAAACATTGTACATATACGTACGAACTTTGTCGTGTGTTTTCATTGCTCGCACGTGATATAGTTTTGCATAAAAAAAAAACTTATTTACTTCGAGAGGGAGAGAGAAAATTGAACAAAAACTCGTAAGGCAAAAACGTTTGTTATCGAGACACGAATACGTAACGAGGCGCACACGCGACGAGTAATCGAGCTGCTGCTGGTGCTGTACTTGTAACGTACTGTACGTATTATAATAGAACAAATATCGCGCGAGTGTATAAAGAAAAATCGCGGCGAAGAATTTTTCAAATCAATTTCGAGGGCTCGCGCAGTGCGAATTTCTTAGCCTCGAAAGTATAAAGAACGCAAAAAAGAAGAAGAAACGAGTAACGGCCGGATGAACCTGATTCGGCTCTAGCTGCCTCGATGTATATTTTTTTCGAGAGCTATAAGATCAAAGACAAAGATTATTGGAACATCATAGACGCGCGATGCGAAATTTCGTACACTGCGAGAGATTGGTATTAACGATGACGGACACAAGTACGCACCGACTACCAGAGAGAGAAGAAGGAGGAGAGAGAGAGAGAAAGGATGGACATAGAGGCTCGATGATAAAAAAGAAGCGCGCGAGAGAGAGAGATGAGAAAAAAAAAAGAGACGCACAAGGCTATATCAGGTTTACTAATGATGCTGAATACCTGCGCCGGAGAGAGAGCATTATATGGCCCGTTGCACGCGTGTAAATGCTAAGTGAAAATGTGCGTAGTATGAGATCGTCCCTCTCACTCACCAGCTCCCCGATTTATATACATATGCGCGTTATATCGTCTCTCGTTTTATTTCGGCATACGCGTTTACGACAAGTTTTTCAAAGGTAAGAGCAACGCGTCGTGTCGCGCTCAGTGGTGGTGGTGGCTATACGGCGGCGGCGGCTCGAGTAGTCGAATCCACCTTAAAAGTCAGACACACGGTTAGGTGCAGTGTCTAAGCAGCGCTAAAAAACCGTTTCGATGCCGATCCTCGCGCGCGCAGAGAGAGTCGCAGAGCGTCCAAGGTCAGCTTTATACACGACGCAAACACCAAAAGCAATGCCAGTTTTTGGTCCCTCTCTTTGCGCTCTCCCATCTCTCTCTCTCTCTCTCTCTCTCTCTCTCTCTCTCTCTCTCTCTCTCTCTCTCTCTCTTACTCTCTCCTCCTTCGCCCTCTACGCTTCTTCTTTTTCTTCTCGTCCGCGCGCGCGCGCGCAAGTACACGATTCGGAGGCGCGAAAAGAATTTCTAAAAAGTTTGGCCTTGCACTTTTTATCCGCGATCCTATATAATCCCGGCCGCGCAATATAGTAGGGGCCCACGACTCGCGATAGATGTAATATTTTATAATGCGCCTGTACCCACGTATTTAATGTATACGCGAGAACACACGATGTGCAGTAAATGCGACGCGGAGTAATTGTAATTTCCAATGACTCGTTGCAATTCGTAATCAATCTTAACCGCGCTTGGCGTAGACTAAACACCCGATTCAGAGTCATGGAAAAGTTTGGTGTCGAACGGCATGGATCGACACCAGAAAATTTCTCTGATCGACGCTGCTGCGATTACTCGATTACTTACGCATACTTACACACACACACGCGCGCGCGATGACACACGATATATACGCGCGAGTCTCTTTGTTATGTTCAAATAAAGGCAACTCGTTGAAATGCACGCGGATTAACTGGTCTCTCTCTCTCTCTCTTGCGATTCTTGCGTTATTGTATTTCGTCGAGCGAGCTACATACGACGATGATGATACACACAAAAAGATCTGTACAGGAGAGGAGAAGACGAAGACGAAGAAGAGAGAGAAAGAGAGATATTATAAACGATCATCCAAGTTATATAGCATCGTCGCACTAATTCGCGACTTGCGATGATATTCTCTTCTTTCCTCTGCAATATTATATTCACTCTCTTTCTCTCTCGCGTTGGCTTTTTTGGCTGGTATGGCTTGTTGCGCTGTGCTTTTTTTTCTTCTTCGCTTTGGCCCACACTGACTAATACACTAATCTCTCTTTCTCTCTCTCTCTCTTATTCTCGCATAGTCCTCGGCTTTTCAAGGTTCCTCTCTTCTCCTACTCTCTTTCCTTTCTTGCAATTATTAGCCGTAGCGTATATATATGCTGCTGGAGTGCCGTGTATATATTCTAAACCGACTACGTACCAAGTCGTGCCGAGAGAGAAGGAAAGGGAAGGATGCTGAATGCGCTTCTCTCTCTCTCTCTCTCTTTCGCATACACACAACGTATACATACATATTCGCATTCGCAAAACCAAATCCTGCATCGTCGTGGAGCGAGGCGCAGATCTAAGCGCGCGAGATCGAGCTGCGAGCCGCGTGTAAAGTAAAAATTCGCGCATAGCTATGTAGCATCCCTACTCTCTGTCCCTCTCGCAGCGTCTCTCATTCTTTTACATTATACATACATACATACGTGCACGTATCCTTGGCGCAGTGCAGAGAGTACCACGCATATTTGCGCCCGAAATTCCGGATGCTCCTCTCGCTCTCGACTCGGGCTATACGTGTTTTCGAGTCGCATATACAGGGGCAGCCCTGCTCTCTCTCTCTCTCTCTCTCCACCCACTCGACTCTCTGACTGTGCCTGACTTTTTCGCTGTTGTTTTGCGCCCCCTTCGTGCGCTTGTATATGGCACGCTGCAGCTCACACGTGTCCATGCGCTTTTTTTCGAGGCGAGCGAGCCTCGAGCTTGCTCCGGAATTCGCCTCGTCGTCGCGACTCTTTTCTGCACGGGGCCTTATCAAGATTCGCACGAGTTACGCAATTTTCGCTTTTATAATATTATTATATGGCATTTTGACGCGAGCCTAATTAAAGCCAATTTACCATAAAAGCGCCTCCACTAAAAACTAGACCACAACATTATCTCTCTCGCTCGCTTGGCAGCAGCTCTTATGAATTTGGAATATATGTATATGCCGAATCTTTAGAGAGAGACTCGTGTTCGGTCTTATATGCTAGAGAGAGAGAGAGAGAGAGAGAGAGAAAGCGAGACCGATCACCGCTATTAAATCCATATATTCCAACTTAATAATACTTTTTAAAAACAAAAGCATAATAGAATAGCGTCGAGTGTAAGCTGCCTACACATACGTATGCGCGCACACACGTATATTCGCAAGTCCAAGCTATATTATAATCATCTAAAAGGCGTCTCTCTCTCTCGTGGGTCGCGTGCAGTCGACGGTGCTCCGAGGCTCGCCTGCCTGCCTGCCCTGAGCCCGAGAGCTCGCGCGCGACTCCTATATAACATGCGATAATTATACGAAAAAGCAACTTTGCGTGCTTATAGCTTTTACTTTTAAAGAGCCTGTAATGACTGACTCTTTTCTCTCTCTCTCGCTCGCTCTCTGTATGTATGTATGTATTTGCAAAAAGGAGCTGCTGCTGCTGCCGCGCGAGGGAGCAAAAAAAAAAGGAAAAAGATATCGCATAATTACCTCGTTAACATGATGTGTGCGGATTCTCCTTCGCTATACTCGTGTGTGTAAGTGTGTGTGTGTGTGTGTTGCTGCGGCTCGTACGTATTATACGTACGTATATTTATATTGAACAATCGATAGGTCATGCCTGGCGCGTATTACTATATATATACATGTGGCATATAAATTATGTCCCCTTTCCTCCGTGTACGTATTATGTATATATGCTATATGTGTCGCCGAGACGTTTTGAGGAATTTTCGTTGACATTATCAACTGGACACGTGTAAGATCAAATTTTTTGAATGTACACACATAGATACGTGCGCGCGCGAGACCAAGAGAGCTCGCAGAAATTACGTCATTCGACTGTGTGCTCGACTTTACTGTACGTACATGTATGTATGTTAGTACTGCGCGTAATTTTATTCGTGTGGCTATATATTATTATGCAGCAGTTCCCCAATGCGGCGAACGTTTACCAACGTATGTGCCGCACATACACTACTACTATAATGTAATGACTTTTTTTTTCGTTGTTTTGCTTATATATAGAGTATTGTTATATGTATGCATAGCGTCTTCGCGCGAAGTCATCCTCTCTGTGCTCTCTCTCACTCTCTTGACTGAGCGGCTAAGCGCATTCTCGCTCTCTGCACGATCAAGGCCGCATAGCTGCAGGCCAGTTCGAGGCCTCGAGAACATTAGGACGAGCGAGAGATGCGATTTTGGCAATTGACGCTTCGAAAAATATATATTATAATCGTTTGGATCCAGCCAGCCACGCAGATATATAGAGATAGATAGATAGAGAGGGAGCATTTGTATTTAATGCGCCACGGTCACGCATTTCACGCTATTGTATCGCGTGACGTTCCCTAATTATATTCATGAACACGAATCAATCATTTTTGCATTTTATTTACATACGCACACACACTAACACACGTGCAGCACCGGATAGACCGCGTGCTATACATGTAGTATAGGCTAGCGAACGACTCCCACAGCATCGACGAGCTATTTGAATAAGTACAGAAATAATAATCGCTCGCGGCCTATCTACAGCGCTAACAAATAAAAGCCTCGTCCGTCGTCGCTCGGTGAAAAAATGCGGTGCGAGCGAGAGAAAATTGCTGGAATACTCGCAATGTATGATTTTATGTATGGTAATGTAACAATTGTAATCTCTTTGCGCGCGCAGTGTGTACTCTAATGCAGACGCATGTGTACACTTTGGCGGTTTCCTATATACAATTTATTCATAGCTCATGAAAAAACATATGAATATGAAAACTGGCTATCGTACTCTCTTCGTTTTTACTAGAAAATTGTCGCGAAGAATCGGTGAATCGATAGAAATTGGTAAATTGCAACGTCACGAGGCACTTCGGAGTTTCCTATGAAAGAGGAATAATATCCCAAAAAGGGTCGAGAGAATTAATATTTTACGAGCGGAAATTCATGAGACTGATTAGAACGACGTAAGTACTGCAAATAAACACGGTGAAACGATAATGTTCGGTATTTTTGCCTATCCCTTTGAAAATTTGATTGGGTTAAAAAACCTTGATAACGAATGTATGTAGAATTATATAATGAGATGCTGGTGAAAAAAGATTGGAACGGTTGTGAAGTAATAATTTTCTTGAAGTTCTTTTTACAATCATTCATATTTGATAAAGTTTTTTAGATTAAACCTCATTGAACGTACTTTATAATATTCTCTTGAAAAGACTATATATAGTTTGTATATTTTTAAAACGTATCAAGTCACTCTTGACCAGTTCGCAGAAGCTCATCTGATTTTGTACTGTCGTATTGATAACGAGCGTGACGGGAAAGTATCTCAAACCAAGCCTTAACTTCCTAAAACTCTAATGTAACCGATAATATCAATATGTTTTTTTAACCGT
Organism: Trichogramma evanescens; assembly: GCA_902732785.1. NCBI lineage: Eukaryota > Metazoa > Arthropoda > Insecta > Hymenoptera > Trichogrammatidae > Trichogramma > Trichogramma evanescens. Next base: position 50,884 of record CACVKI010144675.1, read on the forward strand.
TTCATTTTTTAAAAGACATATAAAGTAATATCATCTTTAATCTCTAAATACGTGTAAACCACTTAAAGTTTTAAAGTGTTGTGTACAAGTGCAAGCAACCAAGGATTAGAAATTTAGAGAGGGTTGGCAAGGTGCAACTGGACAATGTAATCTGATTTCTAAGAAAACAAGTATTAGACTGTGCAAAGTGCTTGTTTTTGGCAGATGGTAAGTGTATCATGCTTCGTCTAAGTTGTGCATTATTTACTATGACGTTTTTTCGAAAAAATCCATTTGACATTTTTTAGTATCTCATACAAAAGCTAGCGTTTTTTTCAATTTTATTACTAAAATGTATGAATATCACTCATAACGATAGAGTTTATACGAAAATTAAACAGTTTTGTTTGCATTTTCTTTGATGTTCTAAAACGTTTCTACTGCGTATAAATATTCAACTTATTCGCGTACATATTTTTACATGTATTTTGCTTTTTAATTAGTTTTACGTAAAACAAGAACAACAACAATTTTATATTACAATTTTAATTTACATAAAGAATTCGAATAAAAATTAAATAATGTTAAAAGTGAAGTGCTATTTGTAAAAAATGAGAAACTTGTGAAAATAGTAAGTGTGTACTTTAAATAAAATTATAATTAAAAATAAGACGTCGAATTTTTCAAAAATCATAGTTTCTGCTAGTGGTTAATTTTTATATAAAAAAAGTGATTATAAATTTATTTTATATTAGAAGAAATATCTTAGGAAAATTAAATTTTTAATTATAGTTTCTTAAAGATTCCATAAAATTAAGATTAAAACAAATTTATCAATTAATTTGGCTTGGGTTTCATTTAAAATTTGTTCAACGAACAGTGATCAATAAATATGTTTATACAGTACTACAACTCAAAATTATTTTGCATTTTATTGCTTTTGTTATAAGTGAGGTTTTCATTTTTATGGTGCTCTGGCGTAAAATTTTTTTGGATTTGATAGCTATTGTCTTAATCAATTTTTTTTATTAATAAAATTATTTTGTTAATTACTCTAATGATTTTCATATTTTCACGTCAAAAAATCCACTACGTATTTTCTAAATAACAGCAGTCACTTTACTTTTGTTCGTTCACTTAATCTGATATTCTCTTGATAAAGAAGACTTAGCATTTTATGCAAAATCATGTCAATAGTATCAATTTTTGAATCAGATAGCATATAACTGGAATTTAATAAAAAAAGTGTCATGTAATATTTTTAAAAAATGTATTAAAATTAGAGCAGCTATTTGATTTTATATTTTTTTAAATGTATTCATTTATTAATTATTAATCTGACAGATATATTTTAATCTTTTGAGAATCATTGAACTGTTCTTATCAATAAAGGGACCAAAATTAGAATGTAATACTCAATGTGAATTAGAGAAACCCAGCTCATCAATAAGAAACGGTTGACTCCAGTCTTATCTAAGTAAACAATTGAAATCGGCTTATGACCTTACACAAAATGTTTAATAGTTGCGTACAAGAACTTACTTGATATAATCGAATTGCAAATAGTTTTCTATTGGGATTTTGGTACGAAGGAATAAAAATAATCAGATTCTCGAATTGAACTATTTTTAATGCAACTTCTATTCAAGTTATTACGTTAAAATTTGATGAATTTTTACATCAATTTATTAAAAATTCATTAAAAATTTTTTTTCAATTATAAATTATGAGTAGTTTTGAATAGATATTTTTAGGACTTAATTATTATTTTTTTTTAAATAAAATATGAAATGATAGTTTTTTTTCTAATTTGGGATTCTGAATTTTAAAGAATCAAAGGGAATATAATATAAAATTTAATTTTTAATGATTTATACACTTGTGTAAAATTCTAATTCCGATAAGGACGATAAATTGTTCAGTCAACGTAAGATATATGTAAGTTATACAAAGATAAAAATTTGAAAGTAATTCTGGCTGGGCCTTTATGAAATTTGTATAAGAAAACTGAAGATTTGTTTGACTTCGCATTGTTTTCTATAAAAATTTGGAGCTATCAATTCGTAAGCTATTAACTTGATAGAAAATAATACGATTATATACGAATACGCATCAACAGTTCAATTCACTCAGTTTGAAAGTTACATGAAGAGATTACAGAGTAATCTGTAAATTCATAACTCATGGCTTAAAATCTTTACTGAAATTATGCTAAAAGGTCTGTAGAATAAGGGAAAACTTTCCATGGAGTATTTTCAAAAGATTGTTATTCAACGCAAATGTAAAAAACACGTAAAAAATTGTTATTTTTAATCTGAGTTGGGCATTTCTTTGGTAAACACAAAAGCACTTGTTTTATACGCTCTTATAAAAAAAGTGCTTAGCTTGCACTTCTGTTCTATGATGAATAAAATCAAGAGTGGAAAGTTGAAACTATTTACTAGGTACACTGTGGCTAACATGAAGAAACATAGTGCATTTGCATGTTAGCTATAGTTTACTTTTAATTTATACCGTAATCTGGACCAACAATTTTTTATTAAATAAATTCATTTCCAAGAAAAAAACTATGATGCCTGTTTAATTGATCTATATGAGAGTAATTATTATTGTCACATTAGTAAAATGTACATAAATCTATTTATATAGGGCAACTAACGTAAACTTTTTTTTCAATCAGGAGAACGTATCGCCCTTTTGACGAACCTTGTCCTTATCAACTTGAAGCTTTATATTATCTGGATCAAATATTTGTATATTAAAATGCAAAATAGCCAGAAAATTCTTACAAAGTGTTTTTGAATTAAATATCACTAGTACATGACTCACACACGATTAGCAACGTGCACTAAACGTCGATCGATCTGCGCAACTGTCAAATACGCTACTCGTCGCTGCTCGGCTCGACGGTCAACACGATCGGCACGTAAGACGGCAGCTTCACTAAGAAAAAAAACAGGTGGCGTTGACTGCAGTTGCCAAGTACTATCTACCCAACGTATAGAGTAAATTAGTTTTAAGTTGAATTAACTTAAGTAGTTCGGTGGATATTGCAGCGATTTTCAAACGATTGCATTCGGACGTGTTCATAAAAAAGTTATTGATGTTGTCAACTATTTTGATGATCAACTATGTGTACGAGATGTTAAAATTCAATCGAAAACAGTCACTGAAAAACTTTATACAATTTTTCATACAGTCATTTGATTAAAAATTTTTTAAATTTGAGGCTAAAGTCGCGCGTGAAATTTTTCTCACTTGCCGCGTGTAATGGACGTTGTTCATTGAGGTCCCAAAAACTTGGATGAATGAACGAACAATGAAAATTTGTATAGGTATTTTTTCAATTGCTATTTTTGTATTTCAGAGAACGAAAAATTACGAAAAATTACATATCTCGTAAATATGAGTACTTATTCCATGTCTGGCATTGCCGAAATGTTTCGAAACTTTTCTCTAACTTTGGTGTTCGCACTTTCAGTAGGTGTAAAACTATCTATGCATGAATTCAACTATTATTTAATCGAAAGTCATACATTTATCAGAAAAATTTTTCAGAATAGGAAAGGATCAAAACGATTGAAAGAATACAAGTGAATTTTTTCAGATTTTTTTGGTAACCATTTTGGATTATTCAATATCTCCATACAATTCCAGTTTCTAAAATCCAAGTGGTCCAAAAAATACTAAAAGAATTCCCACGTTTTCTTCATACGGTTTTCCCTCTGTATCATCACGAAATTATCGCTTACATTCTTCGCGAGCGATTACAATTACTAAAATATTTCTCGTCGTTTTTACGTCAACATGGTGATCTCTCGCTGTCAAATTTCCGATTGGAGCGCGGAGTTTATCTTCTGAACTACGATTTTTTTTGGCAATTGGCATGTCCTTATCATTAAGGAATTATTCAATATTTTTGTCAATAAAATTCATAACCATACTTCTTGGTCGAATGAGCGACATAGCTTGTACGTCGGTGAGGTTGACTACAGTTAGTTACAAGTGCTGTAAGTAACCTTAGTGTTTCGAGAAAAAAATATTCAAGACCTTAAGGCACGATGCCATTTTGATTTTTTAGGATGCCAAAAGAAATCTCAGTTCAGAAGATAAAAAATATCTACGACCGATACCGAGGGGGTTGACTGCCTTCACAGAGGTTATACCAATTGAACCGCGACACTCCAGTTGCACTTTGCAACGATAGACTGGATCCGTTGAGTTAATGTCCGTTAACAAATATTTTGAAGCTCCGATTGTGCGAGTTCACGATGAGATTTTGCCAGTGTCCATCGACCAAGTGGCCGTCGTATGTGCCAGCTATCGAATTGGCCGTCGAACCTAGTAGTTGATTTGAAATTTGAGCAGATCGGTCGACGTTTAGTGTACGTTGCTCAGTTGTGCGTGAGTTCTGTGCTAGTGATCTTTTGCTCGAGATACTTTGTGAGAATTTTTCCGCCATTTTGAATGGAAAATATTTAAATATTTTAAGTAGATAATTTTAAGCTTGACAGCGGTTAGGGCTAGACGTGTTAAAAATTAAGGCAATAAATTTTCTTAATTAAAAAAATACAAACTTACGTAAGTTTGAAGATGTGCGCCTAACTTTTCTCAAGTATACCTCGTGCAGTACCAGATTTTAGGATTTATAACCCTTTGTAAGTTTGACGTCATAGAAAGATTATATAATAAAGAAAAATAATAACCTCACCTTTAAAAATTTATTTTAAAGTGCGCGAAGAATAATTTAGAAGGACTATCGTCGAATACGAGCGTAGAGAAGAGCTTCGCTGCGCTTAATTCATCCGACGTCATAATTTTTTTTTGACAGATCTCGGGGAAAAGCGAAAGAAAAATTTTATAAAAGCCGCAAAGGACCTTTTTCGGATGACAACACTCTAATATGTTGGGATTAATTGTCTACTAAACAGCTGGAAGCACAGCTACAGCGTTCATGTACGAGACTCGCCATTTTGGCCGTCGGATTTCTCTCTCTTGCTCGGTTGCGCGCGCTTAGGGTCCGAGACGACGACGACGTATCGCAACGTTCTGTGAGTCGCTGATAATCGTTCCCTCCTGATTCGCGCGCGCCACTGCTGGTCCAACCTCGTTCGAGAGAGCGAGAATTATTAGAAAAGTTATCGTCCGTGTGCGTGCGTGTGAGTGTATTTGCCCGTGGCGTGGCGGCACATTATGCGCAATTATTTTTATGAGTTTTTGATAACGCGCGCGTCGACTTGAGAGAGACTCGACGAGCGTATCGCGCTACCAGTGTATTTTGTATTACAAGTATGCTATATCATTGAAAATTTCGAGCTACCGTTAAGCTCGCTACATTATTCGTACGTATTAAATATATATACGCGCATAGCCCCTGTGCACGATAAGAAAAGAGGATAGTCGTTCGAGCGAGGAACTTATGAGTTTTTTTTTACGTACTCTCAATTAATGTAGATTAAAAAATTTTTTTTATCGAAATAAATGCGGAGCAGCACACACACGCAGGCTCCGGATTGCGCACGATGGCAGGAAAAAATGTTCCGTCTTACACACCGCGTATATTACTGCGTTATAACAATTTGGGAAAAGGTAATGCACGCGCGCGATCGTACGCGATCGATAAGCGCCGCATATTCTCGGCTTATCTTCCGAATTTCATTATTATAATTCACGTGCACGTACGCGAATGTAAAAAAAAAAGCGAGACAAGTTTGCAATTGCTGCTGTTGCTGGGGTGAAAGAAAGCCCAAAGAGACGAGGCTCAAGGCGGACGCACAAAGATTTAATTAGCGAAACAAAACGAGGAATTTCGAAGAAAACAAAGCGTATGGGATCGGCGGCAGTGGCGGCGGCGCATAGGTTTATTATCGCGCGCGTATATGCCACATAGAGTTGGGCGAATAAGACTTGCGAGAGGAAGAGGTAGAGAGAAAGAGAGGAATAGACGCTCTCACGACGCTGCTCCCTCTCCTAGAAGGTAATCGATGTAAATTCGTAGAAATGCTATCCTAAGCCCGAGTAACGAGCCTCATAAATCCTGTATTAGCCCGCGGGAACATTGCCTTTTTACCTACTACTAGCGCAAAGTCTCTGCCCCTTGTAGAGCAGCAGCAGCAGCGCCGAGAATTGTTGAGGCCACACTTGCTGCTGCCAAATTCTCAGCAGCTCGAATGCAAGGAATACATAACGAATTCTTTGATAAAGAAAAAGAGAGAGAGAAAGAGAAAAGTAATAAGTAAGCATGACGCGCACAATGTGTATGCATTGCTCCCGAAAAATATTATATACTCTTTTATAGCCGGGGCCCGGCCAGAAGAGAGCAGCGAATGCCATGTTATAGTCCGTGCGTTGCACGATTCGAAATTGATACATAATCATCCGCGATTCGGCCGTTCCTCGTCTGTGCGCGCGCTATAATATTTTTAACTCTTTTCTGCGCTGCGTACACGCGCGCATACAAACACACGCACAAACACGCGTATCTCCCTGCTGCTATGCGCGGAGCAGCAGCAGCATAATATGTATAAGCCAAATACCAGTTTTGATTTCTCGGACTTGTTACTCTTTGCTTCGACCGCGCGCTATGAAATTTTTCGACTCTTTCGGGCCTTTATATGCCCATAATATACAGCAGCAGCAGCAGCAGCAGCATCACTTTGCAATACCATAGGTACCTTCTTATAATACACGCATACACTCATCCGCACAAACTATATATACGTATGTGTTCTTCGTTTTTTTTTGCGCTGTTTTCGCCCGCCTGACTAACCACTTGACGATTAAACCTGCGCGCGGGTAAAAAATGAGAAAGAAGAATAAGACAAAAAAAAAAAAAAATAATAAAAAGGTAAAAAGTTTCATCGCTACTAAATCATGTGCCATCCGAGATACATAGCCCAAAAGTGTACAGGTAAAAAAAAGCCATTTTGAATTCTCATAGATATCCTACTACGCTACTCTCGAGCTCTGCTGCTCTTCTCTCCCTACGTTCTTGCTTTAATTACCATACGTCGCATTTTATAATATTCTTCAATACGCGTCGGTGCGGCGGCGGCTACGACGGCATAGGCACGCACTATTCAGGGCCAAAGGTTTTTTTCGCTATTTTGGCCATTTCTCGCTTTCGCAATTCGACGCGACCGAGACTGTTATATACCGAGTCCTGCGAGCTTTCGGACGCCGTAACGGCCGCAGCGGCAGGAGCAGGAGCAGCGCTTGGAAAGCTTCGGGTACATAACACGAGGCAAAATACAAAATTGCTTCTTCTCGGGTTGCTTCATAACACAAGGAGAGACGGAAATTTTCCCCTCGCGAGCAACGTCCCAATCGTATAATGAATAATTATTATCAATTTCGGCGGCGAAGAGTGAGAGCGCATGTCTATAAAGCGCATGACGACGACGACGACGACGACGGACAACGACGGAGACGGAGACGTAGCGCAAAGAAGTCAAAAAGTCATGGATACATGAGCGCAAAAATCAACTATCTTACGAAAGTGACCAGTTTGACTACTGCGGTTTCAGGTTCTCCTCCTCCTCCTCCTCTTTTCTGCTTCTAAATCTTTTATATATGTGTATCTCTCTCTCTCTCTCTCTCTGGTACGCAGACATACGCACACTTGCTCGCGCACACATGACGCGTATATAATATACACACGCATGCATGCACACACGCACCGAGAGACATATGTAAGCTATATGCGTATGTATACGCGAGTTCTTCTTTTTCAAACCCCATATATACGTATACACCTCGCTCTTCGTTTATATACATATAATATACCAATGCTACTCCATCTTCGTATGAAAAAAAAAAGGTAAAAAAACATAAAAAAACTCGTTTATTTTGCACTTCCTTCTTTCTTTAAAGTTTCTAGATTCTCTCTCTCTCATACTCGCGCGCTGCTTTCTCAGTCACTCTCCTTTATCTATATTCACCTCGAGCGATGATTTTATTTTTATTCTTTGCAGAAATGCTTTTATTTAGCATTACTTTTTCCCTCGTGTCGTTTTCTCCGAATTCTGACTTGTTCTCGCGCGCGCATTATACACTTGCGTTGCGTTGCGTTGCGTTGCGCCTTCTTCTCGTTCGCTCAATACTTTTTCGCCGTTCTCCTTCTTCTCTCTCACTCTCTCGCGCTTTTTTTTTCTCTACGCTCTTTTTATTTTTTGCTCCTACGCTCATTCTTTTGCACTTGGCCTTTTGCCTTTACTTTGACTCGGACTTGTTGCCTTCGTTCTTTTTCTCTCTACCAAATTCCTAATTATTTTTGCATTTATATCGAGCGCGCTCTAGAGAGAGAGAGAGAGAACCGCAGCAGCAATTATAATGTAGCGTCTATCGTTCGCCTGGCTGCCTGGCGTTGTCGGATGAAACAGATTGAGAGCTTTATCTCTGTCAAGCGCATTTATTTTTATTCAACAGTACGAGATAGTTCAGGGGCAAGCTCTCTGGAATTCTTCAACTCACGGGCCAAGCGAGATTTACTTCTAATCTCCGTATTTATCGTTTACTCGTTACTCACCCCAGGCCGGCGATTCGACGCACGAGCGAGCTGCTGCTCTCGCGATATAAAAATGTATTATTATACAGTTTGCGTTGCAACACGACCGCTGCTGCTTCGTGCAAGAGGGCACCCAAGCCAAATCGCAACTATTTCGAGGAGATTATCGCGCGCAGTTGTTGCCTCGAATTCGAGACTACCGAGAAAAATCATACATTGTCATGTGTATCGAGCGATCGGAAAATTTTTTTCCATTAATCTTTCCTTCTTTCTCGCAACAATTTGTAATTGAGAGTCGATCGAGTCGAGAGCCGATCTTAATGAATCGTATCTATTTAATACGTCAATATAAACATCTTTACACCGCGCGAGCTTTTAATTATTCATGTGAATCTCGGACGATTTTTTCTCTTCTTTCTCGACAATTTAATTTATGTACCTGCGTATAATATCGACGAGGAGAAGAAGAAGAAGAAGAGAGAAAAAAAGTCGCTAGTCATAACCTTTTTTTAACGATGATGATGATGCGTGCGTAAATTCGGCCGATCGGACCATTGCGCGCGCTAATGCAGGCGGCGGACGATCGTGCGAGCATACACGCACACGTACTTATGCGTGTAGAGAGATAAAAAAATTTTGCGAGAAGCGGCATTCGGTGTGCATCGGTATCTGCGCGTTTGAAAAAGCATAGGCTATGATGAGTTACTACATCGCAGGGCTCCTAAGTTCTGATTGAGATGGAAATGCGGACTACTCGCGTGTGTAATATATAATTATAGGTCTAGTTTCGAGTATTTTTTTGAAAAATTAGAGGAATGCCTAATATACGCGCGCCATATATATGGTGGCAGTGAATTAAAAAATATGCCTCTACTCATTGGGCGCCCGAGCTATATAATCTCGCGGGCGTTGGATGGATGCCTTACGGGGCTCTATGCGCGCGCCCGATATATATGTGTATGTATCTCTCGCTCTATACTAGCCACGGTACCAGTTTCGTGCGTATATATCTAAAAGTCAGGGCGCATACGCATACTCGTGTTTGTGTGTGTGTGTGTGTGGGGCAAAGAAGAGAGAAATATTTCAGGACAAAAGTTCCGAGAAATACGTTAACTGCATGTGTCATCTCGAAATCGAATACTCCACCTACCTGGAGATTCCTCTTTGCAATGCGAAAACATAGACGAGAGAGAGAGAACTCGGTATAGGGAAAAAACATATCTCACGAGTTGATTATTATAGCACGAGAGTAGGTACACACAGGCTCGCGTCAGAAATCATAACTATTTCGTGTGTGTGTGTGTGTGTGTGTGTGCCCTATAGACGATTCATAATTGGCACACTAACCCTCGCGGTGGTGGTGGTGGTGATCCACCGGAGATTTTGGACCGTATACGTGTAATACGATCCACGCCGGATTTACATGCCTCGATGACTCGACGATTCGCGTACACACAGCGATCCGAGGCGCATGATATTATAATGTATAATTTTCTAGATTTCTGCGGACGTACAAGGATTCGACTCGAGTTAGTTTGTCGCACACGCACTTAGTCGCAGGTGCAACGGGAGAGGGAGGCATAGCATATTTTTCGCATTTAGTTGTGATAAAAGCTGCGGGCGTTTACCGTGTTTTTTTTTTTTTTTTCAAGCGAAATATCAATTAAGTCGCGGGTCCGAGCTGCAAAACCGGAGCGCGGCGGTCATCCGCAAATACTCATCCGACTCTGTCTCTCCCCCTTTAGCTATATACGCGGAGTATTGCCTGCGCTTTTCGCTCGTGAATTTTTATAGTATAATATGCATATAAAGGTATAGCCAACAAAAACTGGGGGAGAGGAGGAGAGCAGCGCATGCAGACCGCGCGCGCGGATGCTTATATGGGTTTATTCTGACACGCGCCATTAAATAATCCTCTCTTAGCCTGGGCTTGCTCATTAGGATCTTTATGAGGCGAAATATTATTCAAGGTCCGCCGGGGCTAGCTTAAAAATATCGTTCCTTTTTTTTCGCTCTCTTCGTCCTCCTCCTCCTCCTCCTTCTGCTCCTGCTCCTCGTATATATATATGTGTATGCGGAATAGCTAACCGCCAGGACTCGTATATGCAGAGAGAGAGTAGAGTATATAGCGTATAGAAAGAACGACCCTGAAAAAAGTAAAGGAGAGTACTGCGCGCAAAAGTCGCTCGATGCCTTTTGCTTAGAAAAAAGAGGGAGAGAGAGCGAAATCTGACTATTATTATATTTGCCGCGCACGTAAAAGAATTCTCTCTCGCATTGCGTCGTGCAGCAGCAGCAGCTAAAAATCGATAAAGATTGTATTATTTTTACCCGCAGCGCGCCTATGATCTTGGCCGCCAGCTCGGCTTGCACAGCTACCTATATAACCACCACCGCGTGCAGAAAAAAAGCCTATATACTGTACATAATATAAGCTAGGACCAGTTTTTTCTTTTCTCTCTCTCTCTCTCTCTCTCTCTCTCGTTCTTTTGGCCTCGTCGCGAATTTTTCGGCCGGATCGCGCTGAACTTGAGGAGACGATGAGTTTTCAAAAAACAACAAACAACAACAGCAGCAAGTGGAGATGAGCGAGTGCAAGCGCGGATGAGGCGCCGCGCAGAAATATCCTTGCGTATCGCTCCGTGTGTCTACGAGTCTCACTCTCTCTCTCTCTCTCGCTGTGCGCGTCTCAATAGGCTCGTTATCTTTTTCAGCATCTCGACTATACTTCGACTCACCCTTTTAGCTCTCTTTTCTCCTCCTCCTCCTCCTCTTGCTGCCGCTGCTACTCTCGTGCGCGATTCCCAACGCTTGCTCATACTGACCTATATCCGGCGAAACCGGGTCTCCCTGCCTCCACCTCCCCCTCTTTCCCCCCGCCTCCCCCTTCCCCTCAGCTCCCTCGAGTCGCGCGTTTTATCTCTCGTCGCTCTACTGGCCAGATTCACGAGATGTATATGTATATACGTGCAGCAGCAGCACACCGACACAGCATCGACGCAGGTCTCTGTGTGTGTATTGTGTACACGTAGCCGGTAGCGCAGCGTAGGTCTACCCATATAGACTTTTCCGTACGGACGTGCGACTCTTTTATCATCCCCTCTTTTTTTTCGTTTTATTTATTTTTTTTTTTGACATCTCGGCTAGAGTAAATAAATACTCGAGCTCTCGGCTCAACCTCGAGCACTTGGCTAATTTTTAATTCATCGATAACGCAGTCGTTAAAATCTCTCGGCTCTCTCTCAGTCAATACATACATTATCACAAGCTGTTCGGCTGCTGTCGAATACCTGAGAAACGAGAGAGGCGAGAATACGCGACGAGACCTAATATCGCGACGATACGTACAATGTATGTATATACAGCTGTGCGACCATAGCAGCAGCCGCCGAGGCTTTGCAACGACGACGCGCGCAACTTGTGTCAAATTATCGGATATCGGAAAGTCTAATTTAACCTATCTCGCGCTCTGTTAATCCCTTTGATTTTACCTTCAAAAGATTAAATTCGATTCACCTGTTGTGTACAGAGCCGATACAATGATTATGCTACATTTTTTTTGTTTTGTTTTCGTTCGTATATATAGAGGTAGGTGTGAGCCAGCATAGTGAATACACAAAATCGTTCACCGAGCATTACATGGCATCTCTTACAATTCGAGTACCCGGGTAGCATCACCATAGAAGAAGATACAAACTTTCATTGTATAGCTCGTTGAATAGAGTCGGTAACCTGATATATAGGCGCCGTAATATATTGACATTAGAAAATTCTTAGACGCGTGCGCGCGGGGCAGGCGTCAAAAGTAATTAGCCCGTATAAAGCAACGGGTACACATCACACGAATATATTGAACGCGGACACTACTGATACTTATATTAATAGAATATATTATAATACAACTAGCTAATTATGTGTCAATGAAGGTGAAAGTCGATCTGCCACACGCGTTGTGGTTAGTCCATTAAATGGGTATAGAGGATGGGCAGGGCACCGGCTGCGAAGATAACTGGATGTTCACCGTACTCGTAGCGTCTCTTTAAATGTATAACAGGACTACCAGCTGCGGCTCGCTTATACGTAATAAGTAAATCGAGTTGGATCGTCATTGTTCGCATGGCCAATCATCATCACAGCTATTTTATATCATTACACGGGACGACATTGACGGCTCTCAATGGTATAGAGTTTAGTAGCAGGGCGGGGCTCGATTAGTCTAATGCGCGAGGCGTTAATTATCATGCACGACGATGATCCGCACTCACCTGATTGTTGGCGATGTTGGAGGAGGCTTGATGGGCAGCCGATCCTCGCTCGGCGCCCCTCGCCGAGGACGGCTCAAGCTGGTCCCTCGACGAGGGCGGCGGCTGCTGCCTCGGGTCGTAGTCGTACTCGTCCTGGTGGGCCAGTGGGTGCCTCCGGTAGCCGCGTAACGGCGCGGCTGCTCCAGCGCGCTCTTGGGACCCGCCACCGCCGCCGCCGCCAGCCACTCGACCGCCGCGTTCCAGCTCGTACTCCCGATCGACGCGCGACGGATAGTCCCTCGGCTGGTGCTGATGATGGTGCGGCTGATGGTGGTGGTGGTACGAGCGCGGGGTCGAGAGCGCCTGCGGCGGCAGCGAGAGGTCCTCCTCCTCCTCGTCCTCCTCGGAGTCGAGCTGGAGCAGCTGGTCGACCACGCGACGGGGCCGGGGTGGCGCCTGCTGCTGGAGCTCGCCCCCGGACTGGCGCCATGCTCCCGGTCCTCCTCCTCCAGCTCCACCTCCACCGGCGACGCCGCTACCGGCCTCGTCCTCGTCCTCGGAGTACAGCTCGGGGCCGCGGGCCAGCCTGCTCGCCGGGGCCCTCACCAGGACCCTGGGCCCGTACCTTATGGATGGCCTGGACGGCTCCGCGGCTGCAGTGCCACTCCGCCGCTGTTGCGCTGCTGCTGGCTCGTAACCTCCTAGCTGACTCTCCCGGCTATCGCATGCCTGCCCGCGTCGTCCGTAGGGATAGGAGGAGCCAGCGTAATACTCGTCCTCGTAGACCAGGCGACGCCTGCCCCTATTGCGAGGGTAGAGGCTCGCCTCGTCGCGCTCGTCGTGGTAGTAGAGTCCGGCAGCAGCAGCCGGCGAGCCGCCCGCCGCCCCCGCTGCCTCCTCCGCCTCCTCCTCCTCCTCGGACGCGTAGTAGTAGCGGGACACCACTACTAACTAACTCCTGCAGTGCTCTGCAGAACCAGCTCCAGCATCAACGAAGCGCCGACTAGTTGCGTCTGTCGAAAGAAACATCGTTTTATACCCGTTACATGTGTGTACGCGTCAACGTATCGATATCGATAAACGCCTCCGTTATTTACTATCGAAACTGTGGCTGAGATATCGAAATGGTAGTAGGGCTCGTCGTGCACGCGTTTATGCCGCGCGAGGCCTCGAGGTAAATTGTTAAACACCTGTTGAGCGCATTTAAGCAATCTCCGAGAGCGAGAGAGAGAGTATGATAGAGGGTCGAGGGAGGCGGGGGTGGCTCTCGAGAGCTAAGCCGAGACAAGGAGAGGATAAACAGGAATTTACAAATTTCTGAACTCGAGCCGAGAGTGCAGCCCGAGAGATAGAGGATTTAGTCACGCCCCGTATCTTTGAGATCGTGCCACGCGCCTGACCCACAAATCTATCTCTAATCAAAACATCGACACGTGTATGAACTTTGAGTATTAATAGAAGCGTGAGTGTCATGTGCAGCTAAAGTATTTTGAAAAGTATATCGATGACATTATCGCTGTACAACGTGTATCCTCGCGAGCACGCGAGAGGGGACTTTTTTTATGAGAGAATCTCACAAACCTTTAACTTCTATGTTATGGCACTTTAATGAATTATTAAAAAAATAACCATTCGGTGAATGATAATTTGAAAAATATCACGACATTACTCAAATCTGTAAGATTCCTAACGTATTTTTTTATTTATTACTTTCTCATATTGATTATTTCTATTTACCACGTTTACGCTCGAAAAATGGAAAATTTCATTTGTTATGCACCAAGTTTTTGATGATTTATTAATTTATAAATTGTATTAATAAAGAGTACCGTATTCTAAATACGATTATATTAAATAAAAAACCCAAGTACATGTTATCTTTTCAAAAACTGACACGATTGAGCTTCCATATCAATGGTACGAGCTTTCAATTTTTGTTATGGATTTCCGATGTCGCGTCCGCAACACGACACAATTTTTAAAAAATAATGATAAAATGTAATTCAAGTATAGTTCGCACCCGGATATTAAGAAAATTGAGCATTTTTCCTATATTATAAACCCATAGCATGTTAAATGAATTGTTTTTTTAATTCTTTTAACCGTAGGTAAAAGCTCAAAAATTGAAACGAACAAATTGCATGTTGCATCCGCAACGCGTGATATCAAAATGAATTTATTGTTTTCGACCTTACCTTAGGTTTTGATCGTTTAGATTATTTCGTTCTACAAGATTTTTAAGTCATAAAATTTCCAATCAGAGCATAAGTTTTAGCGGAAACTTGACAATATAGTAGACGACTCATACTTTAAGTTTATACAAATAATTTGAATTGAACCTTATTTTTCTTAAACATTAAAAGTATATTTAAATCATGCAGATTATTTTTTTCAATTATAAAGTCAATAAACAGTTTTTTTCTGTGAACAAATGTTAAAAATAACTTTTTGAGGTTGTACACATTTATTAATGAAAAATTACTAGAGGAAGGTTCCTGAATCATGTTTACAGTTAAAATTGAACAATTTGTAACCCATTTAAATGGCTTGCAAAGTTTCATCATTGTGCTTGTGATATAAAAAAATCAACTTCCAGTATGAGTCGGTCAAAGGTTTGTGAGATTTTCCCTTATATTAAGGTGCGTGTCACCCAACTGAGGATATTTTTTGCACCACTTTATTGAAGATGAAAAAATACAAAAATATAAATAATTTCATTAAACTAATTTTTGGATCGTATTGAACAATTTTGATAGGATAAGCAGTGGAGAGCGAGAGGGGACTGATTAAGCAGTTTTCATTTTCTTTTCATTTATTAAAGAAAAATTGAAATCGCAAAATGTTATGATGCTCGGAGACGAGCGCGTTGCCCTATACACGCGTAAATATACTTGTTGACAGTTGAATATACTCTTTCTACTCTCGACACAGGTGTCTGGAGTGTAATGAAATTTACGTGCACGTCAGTCGCTCGGAGCGAGAACACTACACGACGACGACGTTGAAGCGGCCGCATGCAAAAGCCCCGAGTGCTAGAACAGTCCATTATCGAGCCGCGCTTCATTGGAAATTATCGAGTATATAGCCTGAGAGCAGCAGCAGCTCAACCGACGACGACGACGACGCTTATTGAAATTCTTTTGAAACAAATTATTATATCGAATGCTGCCGTCGGGCCGAGAGCGAGCTTTATATACAACAGGGCCGCGTTGTCGTCGTCGTCGCGCGCTTACTCTCTACTACTCTACTCGGCAAAGTCGAGGCTATTGTGTCTGTATCACTGTATAGCATTATGTACAGAGCGAGAGAGAGAGTAAGCTATATAGAGAGGCGGCCACGCGCGTGGCTCGCTCTCACATTGTGCAGTGTTGTATTATATATCGGCTTGGCTTTGCTTTACTTTAGAGAAACTGGATGTACCACGTTATAACAATGTCGCGGAGGCAGGTAGCGAGATCGACGCGAGGCCTATACACAAAAGATTAATCCTAATTATTGATCAGTTTTTCCCGCGAACTCCAACGGCGAAAGAGGAGAGAGAGGGTCGATCGAGTGTCGAGTACGTTGCCTCGAGAAATTTTTTCCCCACGGATTTGTGTGTGAGAGAGTGACAGGGACAAGAAGAAGATGAGCGCGCGAGGAAGGGATGTAGTTGTTGCTAATCACTAATCAGAGTATCGATACCTTGAAAAAGTAGAGAGAAAGAAAAATCAAAGGAGAGCCAAGAGCTTTGGTTTAAGCAGCGAGTCGCGCTTTGGAGTCTCTCGCGAGCGCGAGCAAGAGAGAGGAAATCGATCCAGCCACATTATCGGCCAGATGAATCTGGATGGAGCACGTGTGTTTGCATGTTATATATATAGTACTCCAAACACAGTTGGCACATACATACTATATACATATAGGCGCGCCTTGGATACACACGAGAGAGAGAAACGCGTGCGCGAATCGCAGGATAATTCATATAACCCGGGGAAAAGAAGACCAATTGCGGAGCTGGTGCGTGCAGTACGATAAATGTGTGTTCTACTACTATTTTGCGTTGAAGGTCGCGCGCGCCAAAACGACGACACCTCGGTACATTCGATATAATACCTATACACTTGTGCATATTGCAGAGAGCTAGCAGACAAGTAGGTATATATTATACGGGCAGAGTACAGCAGTAGAGCACGCGCTCGAGTCGTCATGCTGCTTGCTGGGCTGGACTGGGGGTAGGGCGCGTGGACGTCCACCGAGTCCTCTCCGTCAAATGTGACACACGGTCGAGTTATTAGCCCTGTATAATGCGCGACACAGGGAGAGAGAGAGAGAGAGAGAGAGAGAGAGAGCAGAGCAAGTGGCAAGAGCAGGCCACCACGCGACACGTCGACTACTCTACTCTACTCGGCAGCTCGGCTCGCGCGCGATGTTACGACGACGGACGACGGCAACTACTCTCTGCAGGCGAGGGCACATTAGGTACGGTCGAACGAAGCGGGTCAGCGATCGATTACGCGTGTACACGGCATACAGCAGCAGCAGCAGCAGTAGCAGCACGACATGCCTACATTGTACACACACGCGTTTAGCGCACGCAAATCGAGAGCTGCTGACTATTATATTTGAAGCACATACGTAGCGAGGCGAACGCAATTGCGCCAGCAAAAAAAAGCTCGTATACTTTTTTATCTTTCTCTGTGTGTGCACGAGGACGATCGCAATTTTGCGAAACGACTACTCGTCTCCCCGCACATGCACGAACGACGACGACGACGACGACGACGAGTGCGTGCAGACTCGCACTCGCATCACCAGCCAATCGATACACGACGATGCCGCCGCGATATAGACTTGGCACGTTCGACGAACGTCTACGTGTGCAGTGTGTGCAGTCCAAGCGGAATCACTCTCGAGAGTTTCGAGGTTCGAGCTTTCTCGCGTCAACGAAAGTCACTTTCTCGGGAGGACAGCACCGAGAGCTGTGCTGTGCAGCAGTCGAGAGGTTAAGGGTAGCTCGGGCCGCGATTGGTCGACCGTCGTGCTCGAGCGAGCTGTTCGGAGTCGGTGTCGTGCATAGCAGTGGATCGTCCGAACTTTTGGCTGATCTTACCTGCTGCTTTGTTGGCTCTTGATCGTTAGCTGCCACGAAGACGACTACGACGCGTCTTGTAAAACTGAGGAGCTGTCACGAGCCTGCACTCGAGGACACGCCAGCAGACTCGTTCATCGCAGATACCTCAGAGCAGCTGAGGACGACGACGACGACGACGACGACGACGACGACGACGACGATTGGATCCGCGCGCACTTGTGTACTCGTAAACTGACTCTACTACAGCATCGACTGTAATTATCAACTCGCTTATTATTCGACGAAAACAGCCCCGAAACGAGTCCGCGTATTATAAATAACTGAGCAGAGAGCGAGGGAAGAGTAAGGTAGCGACTGGCGAGGTCGTCGTCGCCGAGGGCTGCTGCTCGTGTTTCTCTCTCTCTCTCTACGCTTGCCTGCCCGTGTGCTGCAGGTTGGCTCTCTCGCCAGTCGAGCTGCTGAGCTTGCGCGTACTGCTGCTCTGGCTCTTTTGCCTATGTACACATGCACCAACGCACTCTGATACACATACACACGTATAAACACCAGCACTATTGGTACTACTGCCGCCTGCTGCTGCTGCCAGTGCTGCCCAGTCTTTCTCTGTACCTACGGAGCTATTACGCGATCCCGAAGGCCGTCGTCGTCGCTCGCAGTCGCAGTCGCACAACCGTGTCACATCTATACTAGCATCCCCCTGCCCAACACAACCTGCCTGCCACCGACACACACATACGCTCGCAATTACACGATATATAGGTATATTGCAATCCGCTATATTATACTATGTGTACTGCTGTCGGGTGGAGGGTGGCGGCGGGAGCCACTGACTGTCTATGTATATGTCGTACGTATATAGTACGAGGCGGCGCGCGCGGATATCGACCCGTTTCGCGGGTCGCAATATCGTATCGCAGCAGCAGCAGCAGCAGTGCGACGACGGCGGCCGTTGGCTGACTCTTGCAGCAGCAGCAGCTCCACTTTGGTGCGGATGGCGCGCAGGCAGAGTAGCACGAGGAGAGATCGTCGGCGCATGCGACGACGAGTACTCGTATACTCTAGAAAGAGTCGCCCGGTACGCTCGTCCTCGCAGCAACTGCACCCGAATTCACGTACACACGGCCACTTTTCTATCTCTCTCTCTCTCTCTCTCTCTCTCTCTTATCGCTCGCAAACACGTGCGTTTCGCGCGCGGGTGTTGTTACGCGGCGCGCGCCAAGGGAGAAATCTGTCTGATCGACGGTGAGTTTGCGGGGGAGCAGTATGCGGTGGGTGCAAGTTGCGCATTGTCATCCCTCGCACCTACCATTATATTTTCATTCAAAGCAGTCTAACGCCCCTTTGCGTCGACCATTTAACTTCAACTAAATGTATACTCTTCTCAAAATGCTCGAGGAAAAGCTCCAAACTAACGTTACTTTTTACGCTCTAATTAGGGGCTCCTCCAAAATCTTGTAGCGCCACTCCTTACACTCTAAACCCAAAAGAGTAATTTTCGAACCTCAAAAGAGTAAACTGCGTTATTTACTCTTTTAAAAAGAGTAAATGACGCAGTTTACTCCTTTCACTTTAACGCTAGAACTTAAAAGAGTAAATGACGCCGTTTACTCTTTTAAAAAGAGAAAATTACTATTTTGGGTTTAGAGTGTACGCATTTGATAATTATAAAATGTACCTGATTCAGGTATGTGCAGAATACTCTTTTATAAAATAATGTACTTTGTGAGAAATTAATGCGAAGAAAATAAGCATTGAAAATGTTATCTAATGTGTTGCTGCTTTGATATCCAAAATTCTCCTCTTTCAAATCTAAATATAATTCCAAATAAAGAATCTTAACGCATAGATAATAACCGCGGTAGATTGCTAAAGTCACTTTTAACTCGACAAACTTACAGGCTTTCGTGAAAGCGTCGTTTGAAAATTTTGGAACGCGTCAATTTTAATCTATCGCGCATAGGCAGCCTTCCAGCCGAGTATCGTCTCATTCGAAATTCGCGTGGGGTCGCGGAAAAAGCTTCGCTGCAGCCGGACCAACGGCTCTCTGCAATTATACAAACGCACGGGGTAGGAAAATCTACCCTACCGGCGGGGGTTGCTAGACGAGCCCGAGGGTGGCTGTGGGTGCAGTCTAGCACGCGTATCGAGCAACACACACGCAAAGGGTGTTGTTGCGCGGCGTGGAAAAAGCTCCGAGTGCCGCGAGATCCGCTGCTTCAATGCTGGGCCCCCTCTCCGATTACACTCGGATATATGTACGTTCTCGTATATATATATATATATATATATATATATGCACGAGTGTAACTACACACGTAAGAGCGCGCGCGATCGCTAATATAATACAAGCGTCGCGAGGCGATCGGTGTACGTGTGTGTGTGTGTGCTTTTCTGCGCGGATAGGAGACAGGAGAGGCTCGTCGCTTCCGATCTGGTATGTGTAGTGGGGGATCAAAGTCAGGGGAAGTCGCGCATTACTTTGCTTCTCAGACGCCGTATACCTCTACTACTACTATACGGAGCGACGCGACGGCGCACCGGCAGGCGCGCGAATACACACATATACGAAACGAGTGTGTGCGAACATGTGCCCTGCTTGTGAGAGTACTCATATAAAGTAGTGTATATCACAAGCGAGAGAGAGAGAAAAAGAGAGAGAGGAGAGTTAGAGAGCGCAGCGTTTTGGGATTTGGCGCACAGCCTTGGGGCCTTGGCTCGAGGTGTAGATGATGATAGTCGTCGGCGGCTAGCGAGACCTGCAAGTAAAGCACAGAGAGCGCGACACACCACGCGTGTCTCTACTCTGCACAGACTGCTTAAAAAGTTTATATATACACAAACGCACTCGCGCGCGCACACATATTGGCACACGCTTGCTTTGCGCTAGTGTTGGTTATAGTAGCTCTCTGCGCTGGACTATATAGTCTGCACTCTACTCCGTGTGTGCCGTATAGTACTGCCGAGTGCGCCTCGCACGCAATTCGCGCGCAGTCTCACGCACACACACACGGACACAAGCGCGCGTTAAAGAGGGAGTCCAATAGAGAAACACCTAAACAGCGGATCGCGCACACAGACAGCAGCAGCAGCAGCAGCATTTGAATGCAGCGGCGGCCTCGCTCGCACAGTCAGAGTTCGGCACCACTCGGCGTCAAGACCGGCCTGCATCCTACGGACAGTATCGTCCGGGCAGTGGCTCGCGCACCACACACACACACACACTATATATATCCAGCGGCATTTCGCTCGGCGCTCGCTAAGCATCTCCACAACTGCAACAACAGGCCCCCGACGACGTTCTGTTTTTTGTTACTACTACCACAACAACAAGGCTTTTTAATTAAGCTCTCGATTCGCAGATACTACACTGCAGCCGCAACTCTTTGCTTGGAGGTTAGAGTTTATTATCAATTCTAATCGCAGTTTTTGCCTAATTGTAAACAAGTGCGACTCATCGTCGATCCATTACGATATATATACAAAGTGTGTTCTGTCCCCCGCAACGGGTTGTGTGGATTTTTCGTTTTCTTTTTGCAACGAGCAGCAGCAGCAGCAGCAGCAGTTTCAACGTCAGCAGTAAAGCTTCTTCGTGATCGTGTTGTCGCGCGTCGGTCAGTGTCTCTTCGCGGTCGCCGCAGCTCCGCTGATATATATCTACCCACATCGAATGCGCCTTGATTCGCGCTCCAAGAACTGTTTGTCATTGTTTTAACTATTATTGCGCGTACACGACTCGTGCGTAATTCGCATATAGAACTCGCGTACGCGCGATATATTCCCAGTGCTTTGCCTCTCGCATTATTACGAATGTACATGTACTCCGTTTCGTCGTCGTCGTCGTGTGTGTGCGCCTGGTTTTAATGACTATTCGCCGAATTTAAAATACCGCAGCTTGTTCCTGGTAACGTATGATTATTGCATATTTTTTATACGTATTACGCACAACACACACATAATAAAAACGGTCCAGTTTTTCCTTTGAATTTACCAACTTCGATGTCATCGACATCTGCGACACGCCGGTGCGTGTTATTCTTACTCTTGTTTTTTCGCCTATTCGTTGCTCCGTTTTTGTGTGTTGTTTGTTTTTTGTTTTTCCATACTCGTCTCGCTGCGTATGGCCGACTCGTAGCGTAGCATGGAATCGATAAAAAGTATCCTTTAATTGACAGCAGTCCAGATTCCAGATTACGTAAGTGCATCGTATAGCACACACATAGAGAGCTCGAGCGAAAGCACACGTATATGTGTGCCTGCCATATCTATATAGATACAGAATAAGCGTCAGCAGCAGCAGTCGCAGTTGGTGCGAAATGTTTCTCGTTCTGTGCGCTGACGCTGCTGCTGCTGCTGCAACTAACTCTTGTAATACTCATTTACTTTAACGAACGTATGTACATTTGAGCTTTTTTAACAGTGCGCAGTGTTTTTCTCGCGACTTGCATGTGTGTGTGTGTGTGTGTGTGTGTGTGTGTGTGCGACCGCGTTTCAACCTCGTGTGCGTGTGCAATAAACGTGGTGCTCGTTGCCGGCCGTCAGTCAGTCGTGCGAGCGAAGAGATGCGTATTACAGTGCCTGCGTACGTCTGCTAATATTTCGGCGATGATGCACGCGCCCGATTATAAATTATTGATGCAGAAACTCCGAGTACGGACGCCGTCGTCGTATTCCGCGTAAAATCGCGAGCAGCAGCGAGACGCGTGTGTACCTATATAGTAGTCATATACAGTACGCGGTATATAGATGTGTATAGCGCGAGAGAAAGACGACGACGACACGAGTGTTGGTGCAGCCGCGAGCGCAAAATCGATAGTTGGCATTCGGTAGGCTTCGTCGTTCTCTCTTGCTCGCTCGCGACGCGCTTCTGTATACTCCGTATCGAGAGTCTCGCGCGAGCACGAGAGAGAAGAGCTATTATCTTTCTTGGATTCCTCCGTCTATTCTCCAAATCCGTGCTATATAGTTAGGCTTAATTTCGCTCGATTCCGTTTATGCGATCGCGTCGCGCCACGCAGTAGTATCGGTGTCGTCTCTCTGCACTGCACGCCTCTCTACTCGCTGCTACTGTGTGTTGTTGCTGTTGTTGTTGAATGTCGTTGTTTATGTTTCGCGTCGTGTTCGGTCTTCCCACCTTCTTTCTCTCTCTCTCCCATCGAAAAAGGTTGTGTACCTGCAGCCACGCGAAACGCACACGACGATATAATGCGCGTGTCCGAGTCGCACCGCGTAACAATTGACCCGTGCAGCAAGTCGCACGGCCTGTCAATCTGTCGCTCTCGTCGACGTGATTCGCGTTAAAGCCTCGCGTATGTACCAAAGGGTTCTAGGTTATTCACTCTTTGCTCGGCGATTGTTTTATTTTTTCCTCAAGTTTTTCCTTCCTGTATGTACGGAAGAGAAGGGTACGGATACAAAACGCCCCGAATAAAAGTCGATAAATCTCATAAAACCTTAATTAATCCGCCGCCGTTGATTAGAGTAATCGACTATATTTATATCGCGTTGCGCGCGTACAGAGAGGGGCTCGCGGGGCACGCGTATAGTATTCGGTGCACCGAGACTCTACGACGATTTTAAATAGATCTCGAAATAGACGACGCTAGGCAGCTTACACGAGTGCGCGTCTCTGGCTCAAAGCTACGCAGTAACACAGTAGTATTACATTAGCAGGGCCACCTTCTGCGGGGGTGGGAGATCAATCGCGCGGAAAAGTACTTTCCTATTAACGAACGGGTACACTATATTATTGTACACATACGACGCACGTTAACACTCGAGACTATAATTATTACGAGGCAATTGGCGACGGGGCGATATACATTCGCGAGCTCGCGCGAGAACGAGATTACACACATCGTACGTATATGTATAATACGAGCGAATATATACATGACGATATAATCGAGGAGAAAAGAAGATGCTGCTTCTGCCGGCTCGAAGAGCATAGTGGGGGATGCGGAGGAGAGCAACGAACTTGTATATGTGCGATGCATATAATATGCCCGCGCGACGTCGCCGCCATTGGTCTTTCGCGCGCGCTATCCGTGCACTTTATTATATTATGCTCGCGCTCTGCACCTTGGACACGATTTTTCGCGTTGATATACTCGGCGATCGGACTGCGATGTGTTATTGTATATATAGGTATAACGGCCGATGACGAGGCGCGATTGAATTTTCTCTCTCTCTCTCTCTCTCTCTCTCTCTATCGTCGATTGTGTACATACACACGACGCGTCGCGAACTCACCTCAAATGCACACGCTTAAATACTTTATATACTTTAAAACTTGTCAATCAACTTGTCTTTCAACTTAAATACTCGTATGTGTGTTTGCGTGTGTGTGTAGATCGTTTCGCACTGTTGCTTTTCGTTTCGCTATATAGTTGTTAACGCCACATAATGATGATAACGTAGTATATGTACGAAATGGTCCGATATCTCGTTTCCTTCTGCCTTCGTATGAGTTACTCGTACGAGCTCATTGCAAATCGAAAAGTAGCGGCCAGCGCAATTTTTATTCCCAAATAATGTCTTTTTGGTGTTTAAAAAAAAACATTCCAGCCCACGGATAGTTTGATCAATACGTCTTGCACAGACCTCTCTGGCTTCATTGGAGCCATTTTCCTCTCTTTACTTTCTTTGTCTCTCTCTTTCTCGCGCACGCACGAGTGAGCGAACGAGCGGCGCCCAAGTAACCCAAGATACGTGATTAAAACTACTAATGACCCCGCAGCACGAGATTTTTCGTCGATAGCATCGACGCAGTGTATGAAATCCGACTTTAACCGACCGAGTCGTTCTCGGATATACCGAGAACAGTTGCAATATTTTTAATCAGTCGAATTATAATTAAATAATTAAATGTTAGTTGTTAAATAGGATTTTCATTTATTTCGTAATCAAACTTTAATGATTAATTACTCTTCGGGTTAATGAATAATTACATTTTAATCATTAATTACACTTGAAGTTAATTAATAATTAAATTTTAATTGCGACTGTGCGGAATTTTCAACTACTGTTTCATTAAAAAAAAAAAGGATACAAAAGTCCTATTTCAATTAATAATTAATTCGATATTTAATTAATTTCTTTAATTAAGTATTTTTTAACCCTGCTTGTTACTGGTTCGAACGCGCTAGCACTCGCTGCGGAAAAGCGAAATAAATGAAAAAAGTAATTTTTTTCTCTCCCTCCTTCTCTCACTTCTCGTCGATAATCGTCGTCGTCGCATGTGCACGCCTGTCCGTATAGAAGCACGAGTACAAGTCAACACCAATACTCTCATTTTTCTCGGCGCAACTCTTGTATTTACTCGAGATAAAATAACACAAGGAGTACGTCGGTGACAACGGCGGCAGCTGCGACGACGACGACGACGACGATGCAACCCGCGCTTAATCGATTATCCGCACAGGCCTTCTTTTATACGTTCGCTATTAAATTGGCCTTTTATAATAATTGTCACGCCGATACATGTATATACGCGCGTGTAATGTCGAGAATGTGGCATGCGTAATATACGCCGGAGTCTTAATGTACGATTAATACGGTTCCTTTCCATTTTTATACACATAATAAAATATAATACGAGTACTTTGCGAACGTGCTGGCAAAGAGAGCAGAGCGAATTCTTATCATCGGTTACACACCAGCAACTGCCTCGAAAAAAAAAAAAAAATAATAATATAAATATATTATATCGTTCAAGCCGATTGTGGCATTTTATTCCCGCAGTTCCCTCTGCATATCTTATCGATATATTTTCACGAAGCAGAAAAGCCCTGGGGCTCTTCAGCTTCGCTCGTTCGACCGGCAAAATTGCGATGATTCGGCCAATTGCTCCGAAAATTCTCTGCGTCAGTGCAGTTTACCGCGTACATACAGGTATATACGACCCAATGCGTCAATGATTTTTCCCGTTCAGACCGCACGCAGCATCAGCATAGCGTCGGTACATTTAACATACACTCTATATACACACAGAGAGAGGTCCGAGTCGATGACTCAGCCCCGGCCCGATCGATCGGCGGGTCTCTCTATAAGCACAATTGCAAACTGCGGCTGCGAAGCGGTAACGAGACGCAGCAGCACGCGGCACGTTGTTTGTGCGTGCGCCAATGAATGGAGCAGTAATGCGCGCACCGCTTACGGGATTCCCTTTTTCCGGAGCCCCGAAAACGTATACAGATACACGCACGAAAAATGCGAAAAAGCACGAAGAAAAAAAGACAAAGGATCGGCAGCACATCGGGGGCATTTATATACCTTGTACCGTTATACGTGGAAAACGTCACTTGTGCCAGTGGTACCCTCGCAATAATATATTCCGCGTATTATTATTTTTTTCTTCTTCCTTTAGTGAGGAAGCAGCGGCAGAAGTAGCGGGAGTGGCGGGAACAGAAGAAAAACACACGCGCGCGTTACGTGCATAAAATAGGATCGGCTCACGCTCGTCAGCCACCGCCGCACGTGTCTAGCGCGCTCCTACGGATTTTGCGTGTGTGCGAAATAAGGAAAATTGCTCTCGTTGAAAGGAGCAATGGCAGAGGAACGTTTATATGTATATGTGTAAAAGCGCGTGCGTCCCGATGCTGCGTTGCACATAACTCGGCAATTACATTATATTCGCGCGCAGTAAAAACCCACGTGGGCGCGCAACAGAGAGAGAGACACATACTTATCTTATGAAAGGAGGAGAGAGGGGAGAGGGAGGGTAAGGCTTGCTGTGTGGAATAAACGCGTGGGCGCCGGGGCAAGCCTTTGAGCGCCTGCACACGTATATAGTAGAGTCCTATAGCATACATGCAACTCTCGCTGTATTTGCGATTATATACCTTTGTTCAAAGTCGATGGATTTCCGATTTCGACACGAGCTCTCGCAGTACATTATTTATAATATTAATGCCGGTTCTATCGCAGACCCGTGAGCTGTTTTTTACCTCGCCCCGATTTGCCTCGATTAATGCGCGTGGTGCTGGCCTCATCTACATATTATTCGGCGAGCGAATTCATTGTTGCTATATATATTTGACGGGCAGATGTTCCTCCTCGTCGATCGTTGCGTTGTCTAGCATCGACGACGCATCGCTCTCGTTGTCTCTTTGCGCGTATTTTTTTTTTTTTACTTTTGCTTTTTTTTTTTAATACGCACACGTCTCTCTTTCTCTGTCTCTCTCTTTTATGCGAGTCTTTGCGTGACTTCATAGCATAAAGAGAGCAGCAATTATGTGCCTCGATGCTGAATATGTGTGTATCGCTATTCAAGGCGATTTTAGCTATAAAAGTCGTCAAAATCGCGTGGCGGCTCATTGATTGGTCCGTACGCACGCACACAATCATCGCGGAGAGCTCCGAAGCATACACAAGTTCGCATGATCTCGTGCTCGCTCGCTCGATATTTTTTCTCTCTTTCCTATAATCTCAAAATTCAATGCTCCAAAAATTCTCCTCATCTTACAAAAGCCCATGCCTTAATATGTAGAATATACGTACATTGATACTTCATGTACGCGCGCGCGCGCAAATTATATATATAAATACGTCAAGCGTGTGTGGGACCAATGACCTCAATACCTTAAAGTAGCAGATCAGAGACTTGTAGGAGAAGTTGGCATTTTGATAGGCCTCGGCAATTTCTCGAGCGAGCGTCGAGGCGTTCGCGTATTATTCAACGCTCTTTACATACGTGTGAAACAATCGAAATTACAGGGCACTTTTTACGACATTTGCGGGCTTATTATATATTTGTGAAGGATCTCCCCCCGCAGTAAATGCGTACAATAGTCAAATCCCAAAGCCAGTGTAAGAGCACCATCCGCAAATAATGACAATCGCGCGCGCGGCCATGCGCTAGATTCCATGTAGGCGGCTGTGTCGAACGGAATTTTACGATTCCAAGAACAAATAGTTATGGTGTCTATATACAGTGAAGGGCTGCACACGTACGTGCGCTATACAATAATGTAATAATGTGTCTATTGTCGCGCGCAAGCGAAATGTCTCCATATTTTAATATATCTGTCTCGGCCTGAGTAGCGAGAGAGCTCGTTTACTTAAACACACACAAGTACGTGTGCAAGTATGTAGGGAGTAAACTCCACTACCACTACAACGATATAATTACAAGAGCTTCAATCAGCGGTCGGAGGTTAAAAAAAGCGCGATTGTGCGACTTGGCAAAATCAACGCACATCGAGCAAAAGTCAGTTACACTTTACTTACCAACAAAAACTTGCTGCTCTTTTTATTTCGGGTCTTCGCTTTAAAATTCTATCGGATTCACCTCACCTAGAAAATCGTTAGATTTTCCATGCATAATTCATAATTGTAAAAACTCGTGCTCGTAATGAGTCCGCCGCAATAAGGCAAGTGCAGTAGCAGCGAATTACAGAAAACTCGATCGGTTCTGTATAAAACGATTGATAAGCGATCCCCGAGAGCTTCTCGAGCTGAGAGCAAGTGCGCGTTTGAAAATAATATTTAATGGATGATATTCAACATGAGCTCAGTGTATGCAACGTTAATAAATTTTGCATGAATTACAATGTGATTTACTTGGATCGCGGATCGTTTATAGATCCCAACGCGCCAAACCATTTAACACACTCGTACGAGGAAGAGCCTCATCATACATTCGCTTATTTTCTCGTACGCACTCGCGCCATCCCAAATCATACGAATAGCATTGCCGAATACGACCACGACGACTTTTGACCTCTGATCAATTTTTATGCTCATAATAATATATCAATGTACACTCATTCGAGTACGATATTTGTTTCATTTGATACACGCCCCCGATCGTGTTTATTAAGACCGTACGTGAAACCTCTTTACTGTCTGCGCGACGAAGCTTATACGTCGTCGAAAATTTGAAATAATTTTCTAAATTTGGATCTCGATTTCTGCCGTTTGTAATATACACGAAAGAGTACTCGGACGAGACGGGGGCAGAGAGACAATTTCAGTAGTATGCTAAAACATCATGATGTTTCATATACTTTTTTTTTCACTCCCCCCGAGACTGCATAGATAATTTAGAGCATCCGGCTCGTCGAGTAGCTCCTCGGAGTCGACGCTCATTTTTTCCTCATAACGTACGAAATATGTCACATTTTGCGACTCTTGCATGCGAACGCGCTCAATAAAAAGTGTCCCGGGGTAATCGAGGAGCGAAAAGTGCGAATAAAGATGCAACACGATCGAGCGATGTGTATCTCCCCGCAATGTATAATAATACAACGCCCCGCGCACCGTCGTACCGTACGTATCTCGGCTTTAGCGCAGCGTTAGCTCGTCCGAGTCCGTCATCGGCTCGTCGTGTGTTTTTGTTATTTTTATACTTGCTCCTTTTTTCATGCTGCTATGCCGCTGCGGCGGGCTGTGCTGCTGTAGCTGCGTTACTCTCTGCCTCGCTACGAGCAATTATTTTTAAACAACACCAATGCACCTCTTGTTTCAGATTGCTCTCGCTCTCTCTCTCTCTCTCTCTCTCTCTCTGTCTTTCTCGCAATGACGACGAGCAGAGCAAGAGAGAGAGAGAGAGAGGCAGAGAGTGAACGTATGTTTTTCCAACTACTATTACTAGAGAGCTCTTGTGCCGCATCGAAAATAATTGTGGGCCACCAGGCAACGACGCGCAATGAGAGCTAGCGCTCTTTCCTCTATATGCGCGCGGACTCGTTTGGTGCACACGCACACACGCACACACACGCATACAAGTTATGCACGTCAGTAGTTGAAGCGGGGTTGGCCACGCGAGCCTAATCAAGCTTTTGCCTCGTACGTGTGTGTGTGTGTGTGTGTATAATCCGTGTTATAACGAGCGCCCGTTAGGCTACTTTGCGTCGGCGTTGTATTACTTCACGCGCCGAAAATATACAACGGCGTGCGCTCGGTACACCCCGCGAGGAGACCGAGTTGCCGTACGCGTAGGCGCGCAAGCGAGCGAACCTATATACACACACATTTACAGCCGCATCCATTGGCTACTGCTACTGCTCGTAAACACGTTATATTTATTATTGCCCCGCGCGAATCATCGTCGTCGCGGACTTTCCTGCTCGTTTATGCCGCTTATACCGCTGCTGCTAATGCTGCAAGCCCGACGACGACGAATTTGAAATTTAAATAATTACGCGCGCGGATATTGCGCAACGATCATCGTGTGCAAGTGCGCCTATATGCTGCGTACACAGAGAGTTGCACCTCGATCGCATAGGCACATTATTATACACGCAGGGAGGGCATAATAATGTGTGTTACACGGCACAAGTGACATCGATCGCGGCGCAAAACAATAACGATGACTTTGTTGTAAGCCCGAGAACGAGCCGAGTATATTTGCGCTATACACGCACTTGTAGCATAACATTACGTTCCAATATATGTGCGTAATTGTGCGTGTGTATATAAGTGCGATTACAATATAATGTTATATAGAGGCGTAAACAAGCGAGTCGTTTTCGAGGCGATCGCGCGGAGAAAGCATAGCAGCAGCTCGCTCGACAGACAGATAAGGCAGCGGAGCACAGCACAGAGAGAGGCAGCCGGACACGCCGTATATGCCTCGCAATAAATACAACGCTATACGCTACGCGTGTACAACACAGACATAATTTGTAATGAAAGCTCATCATCATCATATGATATATAAAGTTAGCAATAATCGGTTTCATAGAGGCTTGTTACACGTATTATATATATTATAATGAGACTCGGGCTTATCTCGAGTCCGAGAGAATCGACCCGCGTCTTGTGTACGTTCCCCTCGCGCGCCCGAAACTTAATAGAGAGAGACACTTTCTGCGGACTCGTTCTTCTTCTCTTCTATATTAAACGTGTATAATAATATTTGAGGAATATAAGTGTAAGCTGCGTAATGTAATATCAATCGATGTTTTAAGTCGACGTTAGCGCATATGATTTCCGCTCGTGCACTCTAATGTCTCTCTCTCTCTCTCTCTCTCTCTCTCTGTCTTTCACTCTTTTACGTCATCGCGCGGCTCTGATTCTGCCGTATATATTGTGTGCCTCTCTCGCTCTCTGCACGCGTATTGCTTTTCCGGTGTGTGTTGAGCCGTGCACATTAATTATATATACACACCGACTCGCGAGCACACACACACATACACACACGTGCGATCGCGCGCTCTTGCTGATGGGGTATCGAGTGGCACGTATCATACGCTCTCTCTCTCTCTCTCTCTCTGCTTTTATTATATAAGAAAAAAAAGAAACGAAGAGAAGACAGAGAAAAAGAGTAAGAAAAATGTTATATTTAAGAAGAACAGCGTTTTCTTTAATATAAAGAGGACGCTTGCTACTACTAAGATTCGACAAAAATTTATCGTTTGTCGTCGCACTTGAAATTTTACATTTATAGAGAGAGCAAAGCTTGTATACAAATCGCACCACCAACCCGCCCGCCCGCCGCCCCCCGCGCGTACACAGAGAGAGAGAGCCAAGCGAATTCAAAAATATATTATGTATGTGTGTGTATGTGTGTGTATGTGTGTGTGTGTGCTGCTGCTATACAAGCGCACGTACTACAATTATTTATAGACCGGAACATGAGCCTTTTTATTTCGATATCATCATCTCGAGCTCGCAGATCTTGGCGCGCACTCGGGGAAAAAGTTAAAGAGAAACAGAGAGAGAGAATGAAAGAGATTACAAGCCTGACACTTTTTTCCGCGCTGATTCTCTCTTATGCTCTCTCTCTCTCTCTTTCCTCCTTGACATATCAAGTAGTACAGCTTTTACCAGCGATACGCACGCGAAAAGCATAAACGAGGAAAGAAAAGCACGGCCGCGGGGCAGGGCAGCGCAGTCGACTCGAGTCGAGCGGAGATCTAATTTGCACTGTATGACGCTTGCACATTATTACATTGATACATATATAAGGTAGATCACGACACGATCGCGTGGGGCCTTTATACATCGAAGAGTCTCGTCGCTCATCCGAATGTTACACACGTATTTTATTTATTATTTCGTTGGCCCGGCAGAGCAGAGCTGAGTATATGAGTAAGTAAGCAAGTACGCGCAAGTCGCAGCATCGGCCTAAAGTACGCACAAACACACACAGAAACACACAAAAATTCGCACAAAGTGAGTGTATGAGAAATTTCTGCGTGTAATTGTATATACTGCACGGCTCTCGCACTGTTGCTGCTGCCGCTGCTGCTGCTGTGTAGCTGCGTGATGATATCGTATCATTAACCGGGAGCCCCCGGATTACACTCGGTTAACGCGCAAATAGCCGTCACTATACTTATAATATTCGTTACATGCGTAAATAATCAAGCTGTGCGTGAGCGTGTAAGTAAGCAGCGAGTGCGAGAGTCATACTACATATTATTATTTTATTTTGTTTTATTTTATTTTATTTTTTTTTAATTAAACGCGCGAACGCGTATTGTACGCGCGCTCATTTATATATTTTATATATATTGTGACCCACGCGAGAGTCCGTTTCGCAACAACAAGCCTCATCATCATCGTCGTCGTTGCCGTCGTCGTTTTAATATACAAAAAAAATTTAATGCCTCGATTTTTTCGTCGCGCGTGCTGCTGCTGCTGCTGTTTTATACACGATATATACACTATATACGGCTTGTGAGGCGATGAGTTATGCGCGAGGCGCCCGCAAGCGAGTCACAGCGCCAGAGCCACATTCGAGCGAGAAACGGCACCGATATAATATTTGCGCGCTTATAACAGTAGTAATTAACGCAGAAGTGCAGTAATCGTTATGTAAGCTCACTAAGACGTTCTTGTGTGTTCATCTGCTTGCAGGAATTGATGCTCCACTTGCGAGGCTGCGACGAGTGACGAGTGCAAAAAAAAGAAAAAGGTCTCCGAAAGACTCCAGTGCAAAAAAAAAAAGGGAGGAGGACGCAGATCGCGAGGCGAAGAAGAGGAGGTGGTGGGTGCGTACGTGCACGTGAGTCACGATAGCACCTCTGGTGCCTACGGCCGTGGACCCCGGTAAATCGGGCGCCATGGCGGTCGCTACGACTTCCGCGCAGGGCGAGGCGCCTCACGCCCTCTCGTCGGTCGGTGGCGGCGCCGCCAGCAGCATGAGCATGAGCAGCAGCATCATCAACGACGCGCCCGAGCAGCAGTACTCCCTCAGATGGAACGACTTTCCGGCCTCGATGATCTCCAACTTCAGGCACCTGCGCGACCACCTGGACTTTGTCGACGTCACCCTGGCCTGCTCCAAGAACACCAACTATCTCGCGCACAAGGTCGTCCTCTCGGCCTGCAGTCCCTACTTCAGGTCCATATTGAAGGTAAGAGTCCTCTTTTTCCACGGTGTGTATTTATTAATTAGGGCTTCTCCAGACGAGGCGCGTAAACACAAATAGTCGCCGCGGTCGAGACTTACTATAGGCTAATCAGTTGACCGAGTCGCGGCCGAGCTTATCTGAGCGCGTCGCATCGATTGTTTTTATCTCTCGCTCTTTCACTCTCTCTCTCTCTCTCTCTCTCTCTGCGTCTCTCGAAGCACGTGCGCGCGCCGCACACACCAGAGTATCAGAGGTCCGAGTGTCGCTTTTGTCATTTTCCTCGCACCTCTCGTCGTGGAAAGAGGAAGAAAAGAGACTGCTGTATCTGCGAGTGCGCTGCTTATGATGCATGCGAGTACTGCGCGAGCTCTCCTCTATTCTGGTCTGGTCGTCAACGACGACTACGACGATGTTTCGTCCGAGTGAGCTTGCACAAGTTGCGCGTGTTCTGCATGCGGTGTGCCTGCGCGCGCGCGGACCACAGAGCACACATACGGTGTTTGTGTGTACTTCGGTCTGCTGCTCTACATTCTATTATTAAAAGTGCAGGCGCCCTGCCGTTTTCTTCTTCTTCTTCTTCTTCTTCCTCTCTCTCTCTCTCCCCATATTGCACACACATTACATAGCCTCTCTCTCTTTCACTCTCACTCTGGCCGTCACACCTGTTTTCTGGTGCTGCTGCTGCTGCTGCTGCTGCTTTGCGCTGCAACGCGCCCGGCATTACTACGAGCAGCAGCCCCGACGCGCGCACAGATCTTCATTGCGAAACTTGGTCCATCTATTTTTACGGCCGGCTTGGTGTACGCAGTGCAGTGCGCAATTATACCATTTAGTGCCGCTGCTGCTGCTGCTCAAAACAGCAATAGACACACGCTCCCTTGCGTATTATTACATGCAGCACAAATCTCGATCCGCGTCCATCTCTCTCTCTCTCTCTTGCTTGATTTTTTTCGATGTTTCTCGGAATTACGTGCGCGCACGCAACGAATAAGAAAAAAAAAATCGGCACTCTAGGCTAGTTAATAAGCCGCGCGAGTCAGTCGAGTAGAAGTATATACGCATATATAGAGAGATGCGTGAGGCACGCATATTCGCACGCATTTTTTTTCTCATGGACGCCCGAAACTTAATCCTCGATACGAAAAAAGCCATTCGGCAAGAGAGAGAGAGAGAGAGAGATGCTTTATCTTTGCACTTCATTTACTCGTACTGGAACCTGTCGCCGTATTTGCATATATGTTAATTTTTCTTCGGTATATATGTGCGTACTATGTATACGTCCGTGTCTCGTGAGCCACGGCACGATCATCAGGATTCACCGCGATTTTATATTTCTTGCGGCCTCCTCCACACACACATGCACACACATGCACACGCTCGAGAGAGCATATATCGAGATCTAATAATATTAATCGCGACCCTTTGCCGCTCGAGACTCCTTATACAAAAAAAGAAAAAGCCTCGACGAGTTAATCGTCCGCTTGACCTTGTGTCCGAATTCAATCCGAATTGTGCTGCATCGCGTCGTTGAAACGAGAGAGAGAAATTGCTTATTCTCGAGATTCTCGCTCGCCTGCAATTAGAGCACCTTTCGCTTGCGAATTTCCAAAATATTCACGCTTGTACCCAAATTAATCCCGAGCAAAGAGTAATTTCGTGATTTGTCAAAAAAAAAAAAAAATCTTGCTCGCTCTCGTTAGCTTTCTTCACATTGTACGCTGTTTCTGCGGAAAATGTAAGTAAAGAGGTCGCAGGTAGTAGTAGTGGTAGTACTTGCGTCATTAAACGCGAATCAAATCAAACGTACGTCGTCGTCGCTGGCGCGCGCATTTTAATGGAATTCCAATGCAGGCGCAATCGTGCAAAAGGCGTTCGTACTCGTGTGCGCGCTGGGGCTTTTATGCAAGTACTCTCGGGGCCTCTGCACTCACACACACACACAAGACGCGTGATGTATATAACGAGTTTCGCGTGGGTGGCTTAGACACGTACGTACGTACGTACAGTGAGCAATGCAGAAAGAGAAGAAATCTCTCTCGCTCTCGACGAGTAAGAGCACTGCCTAGCACTTCTTTGTGGTGGCTAAATTAGATGTATCATAATAGCACGGAGCCAAGCGCGATCGGCTCGATTCTCATTTCGCTTCGTTTTTTTATTTATTATAAGCTGCTACTCGATCAATTTCATTGACTATGTGTCGCAATGTATAAATACGCACACACGTGATATTATAAAAAGCCGCTAAAAATATGGACACAGGATGCTGCTGCTGTATACGGTGGCTCTTCTCACGCGGCATATAACAACGCACACACGGGCCCCAATGACGAATATTCCTGCCTGGCAAATATAATTTTTTATTCTCTTTTTTCCTTCGCTCACTTATTCTCTTACCTTATAATACATAGTACTTAATTCCTTTCGCGTTATTCGCTTTATTAACGGCAACATATTATATTGCCTACATTATAATCTTACGAAATATTCCGATATAGCATACAGCGGGCTCTGCTGCGTCCTCAACGTCTTTTTTTATTTCACTTTTTTTTTCATTTTTTTTTATTTTAATTGTCGGATCCGATCAGTGAACAATATTTATTGGAATCTGTTCCTTTCTAAATTCGCAAAATCCTTTACGCTCAGCGAACATGCGTGTGTGCGTACGTAGAGGGGAATAAAACTACGGATAGAGAGAGAACTCGTTTTTTATGACTGGTAACATTATTCAAAGTCTATATTTACATCGCATGTCCGTGTATATCTCTCTCGGTACCGATCGCGCGCGAAGAAACGAGCGAAATCCGAATTTTTCTTCTCCCAGGCCGCCGCCGCCGCCGACGACTCTATCGGTTTCGATTATAAAATTAAAAATCTATTATTGTGCGTCTCGCGTAATATAGCGGCTCTGGGCTGGCGCGCGCGGGGGAAGCTGCCGCCTGTGCAAAATTGCAGCTCGCTTATTTTTATCTTATAATACACGCACGTATATTAGTACGCCGGGCTTATTACGACGGAATTCCTCGCGGCAGACGATCGCTCGTAATAATCGCTCCAATTTTCTCTAATCCTCGAATCGTTCTCAACGCAAAACGGAAGCTGCCGCGTGCGCGTGTACCGAGCGCGCTCGAACTCAGTCTGGAAACGCGAGCGCGAGCATATGTATATAGCTCTGCGCTGGCGCGGGGCGATAAAGAGAAAGTGTCTCGCCGGTTCCCCTGCTACATGATCGTTCGCGTGTGCACGCGAGTGCGTAGGAATTCCGTACGTAGGTCGCGCGCACATACTCGCGGAAGAATAATGCAGCGACAGCGACTTGCCTAATGCTTTATGAGCGAAGCGCGTGGGCCGTGCTTGCGCGCGCGCGCGCGCGAACGTGTCTTTTTTTTTCTTTCCTTTTTTTTGTCGTCGTCGTCGTCGTCGTCGTCGTCGTCGAAGCGAAGCCATGAGCTCACTCATACGCCTATATAACCGGATCAGAAACCATTGCATGCAAAAACGTGTCCGCGGACATGCACACTCTACTCTATCTCTCTGAGCACACATAGAGGCAATATTGTTAGCGCCGTCGGGGGATTGTTGTCGCTGTACTTGTCTATATTCTCTCTCTCTCGACTTGGCAGTTTCTTCTGTCTTTTTTCTTTTTTGTTGCGTTTCGTACACAGGTACACACAATCCAATAAAGCAACAACCGCAGCAGCAGCAGTGTTAATCTTTCGTACCCATTTCAATTCCATTACATTATAGCTTGCAGCTACTACTAGATCTATACGACTTCGAGGCTCCGGGCAAATGCCATACGTGTATTACACGAGCAAATCACATTTGTCGTATAGTGCGCGCGACGATGTCACCTGCCTGATTATTAATTAAGTCACACACACACACACACACACACACACATATACACGTGCGTGATGCGCCCGATACACGTATTGTCATGCAGAGCTTTTCGGTGGCGTCTCTCACGCTTCGGCCCGCCCCCCTTATAGGCCGCCCGAGAGAAATTACTTGCCCTCCCCTTACTCGAGCCTCCCCCAACGCTATGTCGATAATTCCAACAATTTCAATTAACGCTCGTCTCTGTATCCGTGTCTCTCTCTCTCTCTCTCTCTATCCCTCGTGTGCCTTTGAGCTCTCGCGCATCGAGAGCAACGAGAGCACGCTTATATGGATTTAGATGAAATATAATTACACGCGCAACTGCGCGCGCACGCGTCAATAGCTTCTGCTTCCTTCTTCTTTTTTTATTCGCATTATGTATTATTCTGTCTCCATTACTTCGTGTACGTAGATTAAGTATAACCGCAAAAATTTATGCGTACATGGAAAGTTATATATTCATGAAAAATTGAACTCGTTCGCGATGGCATTTGACCGCGAAGGTACCCCCACGTGTGTGAGTACTCATCACTTGCCGATAATTATACGCAATGACGGAATCTTTTAATTCCTCGATTATGTCAAGTATGCAATATGTCCACTTGAAAGTCGACAAGTAGTATCGACGGACGTATCGTATTACCTCGAGTAATGATTAATTATTTTTATCCGCACACGCGAGGACGACCTCTCAACTCTCGTGCTGTATAAACGGGATGAATTTCAGATCCGCGCGAAAAATAAAAATCTCCGAGCTACCCTTGGGGATATAAGGCGCCTCTCTGAATATTACAATATGGACAATTTCGTCGTCGTCGCCGAGCGATCTATTGCATTATATCGTATCAATAATTGACCGTATCGTTTCTCTTTGCCCGCGTGTTTAATTAATACGTGCTCGCGCATGCAAAATAAGCTGCGGCCGTTTTGAATGGAAACGTATTACGTACGCCGCCGCCGCCGTTG
The DNA here is from genome assembly GCA_902732785.1 of Trichogramma evanescens. Lineage (NCBI taxonomy): Eukaryota > Metazoa > Arthropoda > Insecta > Hymenoptera > Trichogrammatidae > Trichogramma > Trichogramma evanescens. The sequence goes on from CACVKI010144675.1 coordinate 88,831, forward strand.
CTGCTAAGTCGACTCATTGTTCCATTGTAATAAGCTTTCTGTTGTTATTATTGAGCTCGAATATGAAAAAGAGGCCTTTAGACAATTACTCAGTCTGCCTGTGTGTGTCTGTGTCTGTATCGCAAACGCAGTCGTCGACAACGACGAGAATAGAGAGAGACGGAGAGATCTTTCCCAATTGCGCGCTTTAGAAAATCGCATTGATCATCGTCCGATATATAGGCACACACGCATTTCGCGTGCAGCCTGTAATTACACGTATATGAAGTCGCTTTGCTCTCTCACTGGGTATATAGTACTCGCGTGGGCCGATGCAGCAGCGGATACAAAGTAAGAAAAAAAATTCATCAATAGCTCGTTAGCATTATTACAGACAATGTGTGCGTTATATCTCTCTATGTAAGAAAAATTTTTCGACGAATCCCACGCGCTCGTGTCTGTGCGCGCGCGCGCACTCGGCATCGCTTGCTCAATCGAACGCGTACAATAATAATGGAATGCGCACCTCTGTATATATTACTTCATCCCTTACACCGAGGAGCTTATTATTCGAATCTACATAATCTTCCATTTTGCTCGTTGCTTTTAAAAACGAGGATGTCGTTTTCACTCTTGGCTCTGGTCTGATCGTTACAGGACGCGGCGCAGTGCACACACCCCGTCATTATCATGCGAGACGTCCCGCACACGGACATCGAGCAGCTTCTGTCCTTCATGTATCACGGCGAGGTGGCCGTCTCACAGAATCAGCTGCCGAGCTTTCTCAAGACCGCCGAGATGCTACAGATTCGCGGACTGACGGACTCGAAAGACGACAAGGACGAGAAACAGGACAAAGTCGACATCCAGCCCATCTTCAACAACACCGTAGGAAACACAATGGTAAGTCGCTTGGCAATTTTGCACGCTATCGAAATTTTTCTTTGTTTCTCATTCGCAAATCGTGTTTATACCACTACTACAGGACAACAACACAACCAAACGGAATCACATCGACAGCTTGGACAAAAGTCCGACGTCGAAACGTCGACGAAGCTACACTCCAGAACTGCCGGGTCTGACCTCGGAGCCGGTGTCGCGTCCGACCTCGGGCTCGGGCTCCGTATCGAGAATGGGCAATAACGCGGAATCTTTGCTCGGCCAGGCGCTCGAGGGTGGACCCACCATACTGACCCCGTCGAAAAAGAAGCACAGACGACGACGCTCGACGGGCGGCAACGAGTCCGACGACGGCGCCACCAGCGACGCCGACGTCTCGCTCAACGACAGCCAAATCAAATCCGAGCCCATGAACGACACCATCAACGACACCTTCGATCGATCGCTGTTTCACGGCGCCCTCATGAACCTGCAACAAGGTGCTTGTTATATTTTTTGTCGCTTATGATTTTTTAATCGCTTCGAGTGTAATTGACCGTTTGCGTTCTTTCGTCCGCAGCTGCCTCGTACATGCCCGGTCCATCCGGAATTCAAGACAGTCGCATGGGTGAGTACGACTTTTGGTCTCTTTCTTTTTTTTCTTACTTAATCATCGCCACTATTTTTGACACCTGTTTTTTTCACGTAATATACTGACTCGTCAATGATTCAATTCTGCGCGCTTAACCAAACAATTTTTCTAACTTTTTCGAATTCAAAAAAGCCCAAACTGCTAGCAATCTTCCCGCCATTCCTCCGTTTATATACTTGCATTTGTGCAGAAAAAGCAACTCTGGTCTCTCGTTACTTTTTTTTTTAACATTATTATCATTATTTTTAAAAATTTATGATTACAATTAAAATTATTTTTTATTAATGCCACAGTAAAAAATAAATCTGCAGACACTATTATTTCTTATAATCACTACTGTTATGATTGTTTTTATTACAATGGTTATGATTATTATTATTGTTGTTGTTGTCATGATTATTATTGTTATTATTATTGTTATCATTACTGTTGTTATTATTATCATTACATTGCGTTGAATGCATGGAACTCTCGTACCCCTCTCAACGCCAACCCTCTCTTTCTCTCGCGTAATTTTCTCACTGATCCGTGAATTGTGCACCACTGCAAAAACACCTCTTTCAAACATCACTCATAATTTTTTTTCTCTCGCTCTCTCAATCTCTCTCTCTACTTTTTTTTAAAAATAAATTCACGTGTTACATCATTTATCATTTCAACTAATTTGCACGTGCATATATAAATATTCATACCTCGCCCAGTTGACGATTCATCGAAGCGAATTTGCGTCGTGGGGTCGATATGTGCGTTCGAGAAAATCGGTACGCTGCTTAGAGAGATAAAGAGGACAAAAATTTTGACAGATAAATACAGAGAAAGAGAAAGAGTGAGAGGGAGAGAGACAAACAAAATCAAAGTAAAAAATGTAATTTCATTTTCTATTGCATCTTTTTCTATTGATCGTGCTGGTGTGTATCTATATAGTATTGGTGGTGGGAGGGGTAAAAAGGAAGCTTGCGATTATGTAACGATATAAAATAGCTCAATTACAAACATAATAATAATAACTGGTGAGCGAAAATTAATTTAAACGAAAAAAACGGAATAAAAAGAGTGAGAGAGCGTGTGCGTGTGCTTGAAAGTTAGAAAAAGCTCAAATCGAGAGATACAGATATAGAGATAGAGATAGAGAGAGAGAGAGAGAGAGAGAGAGAGAGAGAGAGAGAGAAAAAGCAAAGTTAGTCAATGATACCCGTAAAATCGAGAGTGAGAAAGAGAGAGCGAGAGAGTGAAAGAGAGCGAGAGAAAGAGAGAGAAAGAGAGCTAGTTTAGTGTTTAAGGACGCTCTCGGGAGGCTCGAGATGGCTGAGGACTGAAATTGCCTGCTGGTTCCAGGGAGGTGGCAGCCCTCCGCTGACTGCGGCGAGGTTTCGGCATCGTGCAGTGGCTCTGGCGGCTCCTGGCAGCAGCAGACCACCACGGCGGGGGCCTCCGTCGTCATCCAGCAGCAGCAACAGCAGCAGCAGTTGAACCAGCAGGCTCTCAACGTCCTCAGCAGCCTCAACCCTGAGCAGCTCAATAGTCTGGTTCAGCAGAAACTGCAGCAACAGCAGCAGCAACAGCCAACCGGACACGATTTCAATATGATGCTGCAATCGTGCGCTAAAAAGAAGATGGAAGAGCTCGCGCTGATGCAACCCTACACGCAGCAGCAGCAGCAGCAGCAGCAACAGCAACAGCAGCAGCTCATGACGGACATGCAGACCAAGCCCAAGTGCCCGGAGTGCGGCAAGATTTACTCGAACAATTCGAATCTGAAGCAGCACATCGTGAACGTGCACACGATCCAGACCGAGTACGTGTCCTGCCACGTGTGCGGCAAGCAGTTCAAGACCAAGCAGTATTTGCAGATACACCTGCTGTCGATGCACGGCATCAGGAAGCGCAAAAGTTATCCGGTCTATCAGCCGAGCCTCGTGCAAGCTCAAGCTCTGCCCACAGTGGCCGCGGTCTATCAGCAGCAATCGACTTCTCAACAGCAGCAGCATCTGCAGCATCAAGCTCTGCCCGAAAGGTGGAGCAGCTCCAGCGGCAGCGCCCTCGAGGACAAACACCACTGATACGGCTGAGCGAGCGAGCGAGCGCTGATTTTCGCTCCCTCTCTATCACGATTTTAGCTCGGCCAACTACTACTACTGATTATACTATAAATTGCGCGCGTCTATGTACACACTCGGAGAGAGAGAGAGAGAGAGAGAGCGACGTGCGTTTGTGTAGCATAGCCTGTATATATTACGTACTACGTACATATAGGAGTCGTCGTCGCCCGCCCACTGCGAACGAGTAAAGTAGCAGCGCAGGCATCGGTCGCGACTGTGTCGCATTATACGATATATATTTGTGTGTGTGTGTATAAGTGCATGCATGTGGTGGATGTATGTGCCGTATAGTACTGCGCGCCTAGCACTGCGCTGCTGTGCGCGCCTGACTGTATGTGTGTGTGTGTGTCTATATAAGCGAGATATTATAGATGCGCGAAAGTGGCGCGCAGAGAGACAAGCGGAGTTAGACAGAGAGAGAGCAAACTCGCGCGTATTGATCTCTCTCTCTCTCTCTCTGTCGGGCGCGCAGTCACTCTATGATTCAACAAACAACGCCTTAAGACCTCCCCGCGCTCGCACCTATACACGCACACACAAACGCCCACCGTGTGTTGGGCGAAGAAGACACCCCTTCCTTTTCCATCGGCAGTGGCAGCGCACTGTACTACTACTACTACTCTGTACTACTACTACTACTACTACTACTACTACTACTCGACGCTCCGCGCGACTGATAACTCTGTAAAGTTCGCTATCGTACTTTTTCTTCGGCTCTCTTTCTCTCATTCTTTTCCTCCTTTTTCATCTCTCTGTCTCTCGCTCACTCAATATCAGTTCTCTCGGCTTCCCCACCACTGGCCTCTTACAATTTACCAGAAGAGAGAATAAGATTTCGCGCCCCCTCTCGAACCGTACGTACTACTCCTCTTTGCCGCTGCTGCTGCTCGGAGATTTCTCTCCATGCCACGCACCATCGTGCCCGTGTGTGCTGTACGTGCGCGCGCGCCCCTCCCCCTCTCTATGTGCTACCGCCGCCGCGCACACACGGAATTCACTGTGCTGTGTGTTCTAACCGAAGATTATTTCACCACACGCATGCACGAGAGCATATTCGCGCACACACGCACACACATGGACGAGCGATCGTTGTGTTCCCTACTACTAGTGATGCTGATACCGCTTGTAAGGCATCCGCCCCTTGGTAGATTGCGCTCATCGCGCGAATTCAGCAGCCCCCCTCGTGCGCGCGCCCGTGCGATTCTCGACCGAAAAGCCAGTTACTTTTTTACTTTACTTTACTTCTCTTTGCCTGGCTTTTTAACTTTGCCAAGGGATACGATTTAACGCGCGTTAAAATTGCTTCTTCTTTTTTTTTTTTTTTTAATACTTCGAGTACGACCAGATCCGGCGAATAAAAAAAAAAGAGTTGGAAAAAGTGACTTTATTCGTTTTCAACGAAATCAGTAAATATATGTGTATGCAGCTGAAATTCGCAACGACAGATAAGACAGTAAAAGGCACGAAAGCGAGAGAACCAGCCTACTATACGTATAGGAGGACGGCGTGACAAAAGCAATAGCTTATAAATAGTTGCTCAGCTGGTACTCGCACAATATGCGTGTGCAGTATTATATGCGGCGCACACACGCCTACGAGAGAGCGCCTAGTTCGAGCCCACGAGCCGTATAGTTCGAACTGCGTAAACAGGGCCCTGTGCACGACGACGACGACGAGCTTACGTTATAGCCACGCGAGCCGAGCAACTCACACACACACACACACACACACACACAACCGCTGTCCGAGCAACGAGCAAACATACAGCCCGGAATCTCTTGGAGCGAGGATTAATCACGTCTGGCTGCGCGTAAATACCGCCCGACTGCCATTGTGTGTGTACCGTTTGTCGCGCGTCGATAAATCCCCGCAAAATTTTTGCGTCTTTTTGGAAAAAAGAACGCAAAGAAACAATAATAAAAATCAACGAGCTCCGAGGGAGGAGGAGAATAATAATCATGCTAAATCCGTATAAATCGGTAGCGTGCGGGCGATTAAGCCTGCCTTCGTGTAAATGTTTTTGAGCACGAGCAGTGGTAGTAAAAAAAACGCAATCAAAAGGATCGGAAAAATACTCAAGCAGGTGACGCGCTGAAAACGATTGTTATTGTACCATACCGAGCGCGAGTCATTTTTTTCCAGCGAATTTCGATGTAATTTATTCTTCTCGTTGTACGATTCTTAAATCGTAAATGTTCGGCGCGCACACTTGGGGCTTGCGATGACTTTTCGTCCGTCTCTGGGGTAGCCCTGCGCGTGAGGTAAGGCGATTCTCGGCGTCCATTATAACCCACACGGAGAGCAGAGGGTCGAAAGTCAGAGAGAGAGGAGAGATGGAGGCTCGTCGAGATTTTCTCTTTTGCGGGTGACACACGGAAATAAGATCAGTTCGCTCGTGGATGAAAGGGGTCGTTGGCTCCTTACGCCGTCCTCGGCCCCTCTCTCTGCTCTGCTATAGCTCGGGTGGGCTGGCGCGCGCGCGAACGAACGAGCGAGCGAGAGAGAAAATAAGCCTCTTTCGTATTTGAGAATACGTAATATTCTTCTGTGGAAATTTCACTTGAACTCTTGCGAGTCCAGTCGCAGAGACGCGCGACCCCACAGCTTGCTCGTCCGTCTTTTTTCTCCATTTTGCACAGTGCCACCACCGCACGAGATCGAGCGAGCTTTCGCACTTACGATTCGATTCGTTTCTCCCTTTTTTTTTTTTACTTCATTTCGCCTCTGCACCGCTGCGTACGTTGTACATATCGAGAATTTCGACACATGTGCGGCAGCCACCCTTGCCTCCTTTGCCTCCGGCAGAAGGAAATAAGAGAAAATATGTTTGATATTGATTCGGATGAGTTTTGCTCTCCCTCTCTGCCTCTCGTATCTATCCTTCACTTTCTCTTTCTCAATACGTTTCATACATAATTTTTGCTCGTGCTTCTTTTTTACCCTACGTACCTATATACCGCATCTTTTTGTACGCTGCGATGTATTTCACGTTTCGAGTTGAAATATCGAGAAGCACCAGACGTGATCGCCGCCTCGCATGTGTACGCGGGCACGCGTATCTACCCCCTTTTGCGAAGTGTACTATACTACACCCGCAACGAGTCGGGCATATTTTAAGAAGGGTTCGAAGGCCCGCCACCCTGAGCTAACGATTATTTGCATATTTATCACGATATGATTTATGTGCTCTCTCTCGCTGCTGCTGTCGCTGAATTCTGCCAACAATTTTTTAGCTCGCTTTCAATCGAAAAAAAGGCAGACAAGAAAAATACGTATAAACGATAGCTTCTTTGGTGGAGAAAGATAATAATAATCGAGCTTATTGGGCCGTGAAGGCCGCGAGCACAAACTTTATACTGCAGCAACGCGCAGAGCTACAATCGAGCTTTGATTTTTTGCCTTTTTTCTCTCTCTCTGAAAGTACAGTCTATAATTTTTAAGACTCAATTATACTTTCAATCTGTACGACGCTCTCGAATCTCCCTATTTGTTTTAATCAATGCTCGCTGCGCGCACAAGTTCTCAGCGATCGAATCCAAGTGCTTGGCGAATTTCAGAGTTTCCGATTAATTGAAAGGACGCATCTGTCATAATAGGAAATGGTTGTGTGCATTGTGTAGGATATAGAAACAAAAAGACGAGTGCATAATGTCTTCGATTAGAGCTGGAAACGCACGTATATAAATCTCGGTTCGAGCCCGTCATAAATAAATATCAAGCCAAAGAGATCGCGTGACGAATGCGTGAAAAAAAGCTCGTGTCTCGAGTCGTGCATATACGGGTGCGTACACCACCAGACACGTACGTAGACGCGCAAAAGAAGCAAAAGAAAAAACTAGAAAAAAAAGGGAGCGAAAGGCGATTGTAAAAGGGGGTTGGTTGGCAAAGTACTAAGGCAAGTCTCGGCTCTTGGTGGAAATGGGCGAGGCGGCAGCGGCGTTGGCGGTGGCAGTGTGAGGCGTCGGCGGCGGCGCGCGCTCTGGAGATTCGCAGGAATGATAGTCATATAACGAGGAGAAAGAAGGAGCGAGCGCGTGTGCGAGGCCGATGGATCAATACCCGTTGCGCTGCTTAGATACCTTCCTTCATTGCTCGATGGGCAAAGAGATGGGAAAGGATGAGAAAGAGAGAGAGAGAGAGAGAATGAGAGGGAAAGAGACAGATACACCATAGATAGACGAAAAGAGAGAAAGAGTAGGATTTCTTCCGGTATGAACACACATAGACACGCACACACACACGTGCGGAACGGTGCTGTTGTCCCCCCGTGGAGAATTTAACCAATGACTTACGCACCACCACCACCACAATTACACACAAACGTTAAATACATACAAACGTGTATATCCTGCAATCGGGCACGCCCTGCTACGAGAGCGATACGAGAGTGTGATATAGTTTCAAATTAAGCAAAGACCAAAAAAAAAGTAGTGAAAACAAAAAATCGGCTGAAAAAAGTTAAAAACGATTTATATGCATGCCTGAGTAGCCAGTTGAATTGTCTGCGCGCGAGCAATGGCGGGAGAGATGCTGCACGCGTGTTGTTTGCAGAAAAAAGTAAAAAAAATAAATAAAAAAGTAAAAAAAGCTGCAGGGCTCTGACGACGATGATCGCGAAGCGAAAAATGTCTCCTTGCAAAAAAAAAAAAAAAAACAAAAGGTCTGAGCTGTGGGACTGGTTGTTGCCTGGTTGTAGGGTCCTTGCCGGCGTCAATGGCCATCGGTGTCAGCAACAAGGACAGTCAGCATCAGCAGCTCCATCACCAGCGGACGTCGCAGTCGCAGTCGACGGCGGTGGAAAATTTCGCCCGTCTTTACAGCGCCCTGAGCAGCGCCACGGCAGCCGCTGCCGTGGGTCGACAGCAGCAGCACTGCTCGCAACAAGCTAGCAACAACGTCGCCGAGGAGCTGAGGCCCGTGTGCCGCTACTGCGGACGCAGCTACTCCTCGCCCTCGAATCTGCGCCAGCACGTGAAAAACGTACACTCGAACTGGCCGCCGCCCGACACCTGGCCCCAGTGCAACGTGTGCGGCAAGCGCTGCAAGACCAAGCACTACCTGATCAATCATCAGCTGCAGGCCCACGGCATCCACCAGAGGCCCAGCCTAGCCGGTGGCGGTGGTGGCCAGCAGCAGCAGCAGCCCCACCCGACGCGCTGAGTCGACGTTACTCGTACGATCCCCTCCGCGATCGTGACCACCACCCCCCCGCGCTATCGGGGTGACTCGTGACGGACTAAGTTCGGTCCCCGCCACCACCGCTTCTTTCGCTTCTTACGTTGTTGTTGTTGATTGATACCAGCCAAGCACACACCTCATCATAAGCCTTTTGCACCATCTCATCCTCACAATCACTCAACACATACACATACATAAACACACGCAGTTTAATAACACACTTGAAAAGAGAGAAAGAGAGAGAAAGAGAGAGAAAGAGAGAGAGAGAGAGAGAGAGATACGAAGAGACATATAGATAAATAAATAGTTAGAGTTGAGAGGTTGAGAGAGATATCGAGAGAAAGAGAAACAAACAAACAAAAATCGGGCTGCTTGTGTCGTTGGAGGTGTGTAACATTGTGGTATGGTGGTGGTTGCAGATCAGAAGTACGACGAGCCCAGTGAGACCGCTGCTGCTCATGCCGCTGCTGCTGCTTCTGCCAACCACGCGGCCTACCACCACCCCCACAGCAGTCAACAGCAGCAGCAGCAGCAGCAGCTGCACGCCATGACGAGGCTGCTGCGTCAACACCAGCAACAGCAGCAGCAGCAGCGCCAACAGCTTCAACATCAGAGTCAACAGCAGCAACGATATGGTCAGCAGCAGCAGCAGCAGCAGCCAAGATCGTCCGCAGGTTTCGCTTGTCCTCTCTGCTCTAGGGTGACTCCCGACATAGGCGACATGAGGGCGCACCTGGACCAGCACTATCCCCGCGACTCGCCCATGTGTCCGGTCGCCTTCTGTGCCAAGACCTTCTCCCATCCCAATAGCGTGCGCAATCACATGCGCCTCAAGCACCCGCTCCAGTGGGACCAGATCAAGACTCTCAGATGGACCTACGTCTGATGACGATAATCTCTTGTATCGGCCTAAAGGACTAAAGATACTCTCGTATATGTAACGACGACACCACAAAGTCAACATTCTTTTTCTTTCTTATATATGTCTTAGAAAAGAGACGAGCGACGACGCCTCCTATAATCACTATTATGTCTCCGGCTTTGCTGTGATATATGTTATGTAAACTATCTATTTATCCTTGTATGTATAAAAAATCGTATGACATTTATATAATTATATATAGTCTATACTTATACACGTAAAACGCCAGAACACAAATACAATATATATACAATATTGGATATATTATTTATGCTCTTGCGAGCGGCTAGTGACATACCGATTATACTCAATTATTACATTTACGTGTACTTATTGCTATCGTAGAGGTAGTCTCTGATACACGCATTACAACACACAATAATGCTATAGTCTTTCTGCGTCGACTGAATCGCTGAAAGGACGCACCCGATTGAGTTTCTTATTATTTCGTCACGAACACGACACGCGTTGACGCGCGGCTTCCTTCCCTCAAAACTTGCTACCCCCCGCAACATGTTCACGTGAGTATATATATATGACGACAACAAAAAAAAAGTACAGCAATCATCGTGGTCACGATTCAATAAACTTACGCGCACATGTAAATTATTAGCGATCGAAGCGCTGTACACAATACCTAGCGAGCTAAGTTATAGGCTAAAGAGAGA